>RYFJ01002979.1:0-114083 GCA_003991445.1 Oryza meyeriana var. granulata | reverse complement strand
GGGTGCCTTGTTGTCATCGAGGGCCTCAGCAACAACATGGGCCGAGTCAGCGTATTTGTTCGCCATGTCGAATAAAGCCTTGACAGAGTTGGGAGGCTTCCGAGTGAATTTGTCGATAAACGAGGTGTCTTTGACTCCTTTTCGAAAGGCGGCGATGACGACCTCGTCCTTGATCTCGAGGATTGAGTTTTTCTTCTCAAAAACCCTCTTGATGAAGTCATGAAGAGACTCGTTCTTCCTTTGATACAACTGATGCAGGTCGTGCTCGGAAGATGGCCTCTCGTATGTCCCCTGGAAGTTGTCGATGAAAGCGTTCCTGGTGTTCTCCCTAGGAGCCGATTGATTGCTTGCGGAAGTCCTTGTGGGTACCCCGGAAGTGCATTATGAAGAGTAACTTTATGGCAACGTGAACTATCTAGAATGGATGGGGTCTCGATAAAAACCAAATAAGTACGGTAACCATCCATCCTCATCCGCAGAACGCAGAATTCCTTTTTTTGTACTTGCCATCGGTTAATCTTTACCCACTCACAATTACAAGTCCAAAATGCCGAGAAAGTGTACAAAAGAGAATAAATCATAAGGAAAGCTTTGACAGTCTCTCCCCGTCCATACGCCCTCAACCACTCGCATGGTTGGCGACCAAACACGATACGTACCCCAGAGGACTCGAACCACAATAGCTATCCCCCAACCATCTCAATTATACACAACTCATACTCATGTTCAGCTAGTCCCCAGGAAAGCGACTAACCTCACACTTTCATCGCAAGCAATTGATAAACATCACAAGTACTCTAAAAATGGATAAATGAGCAGCAGGGTTATAAATATTACATAGAGGGTTCTCACACCCAATTCATCCAAAGTATACAAAATATAGCAAGCGGAAATATCAACACAAAAAGATGCACGACCAGTGGTGCCATACCCAACAGGGCAACCAACTGTGGGATAGAGCTAACCACAACTACACATTATTTCCTCGCCACCCGTACGACGGGATAACAGTGAAGATCACACCATCTTCGTCGATATCCTCACCTGAAAAATGCAACGTGAGTACGAATGGTACTCCGCAAGACTTACACGATATTAATAGTACAAAGGAGTCATGCTGGCCTCTACATCAAGGAATATGGCTATGTGACTCTGATTTTGCATAAAGCTGATTTTATTGAGCAAGTAATACTTGAAACTATAAGCATTTTGAGAAATAACACAATCTGAATTTTTAGGACAACAAGCTTATAGTTCTGAAATAGAAGTAGAAATGAGCATAATCCCATGCTCTAACATCATCCATGGGCCACCATTGCCCAAACAATTATGCTACACAAGCATATCCTTTCCTCATGACCGAACCAAGTCATATTTAATAATAAAACCTTTCATATAAATCCATTCCTCATTAATCATCAAAAATCCCTTATATAACCCATCCATCCATGACTATCCTAAGTCATGGTAACCACATAATCCCAAGTTGGATGCTAACATGAGTAACTAACACATCAAGCGGTCGTCCGTAACCGTGGACACGGCTATTCGAATAGTTCTTACTCTGATCAGAGGTGTACATCTTTACCCACACGATGTGATAGAAGCCAAACGGCTACACTCTAGTTTGATCTGTACCCATCGGTACCCACACTCTACACATTGAGTGCGGACTAGAGGTCACAACAGAACCTTTTGCACGCTTAGCCCCGACCACCTAAACCACGTCTGGGCCCCCGACGACTTAGCCCCACACACAGGGTGACTAAGGCGGGCTCACCATCGTGGGAGGCACCTCCAGCCAGTCCAGGCGCGCTCGAGGTCCTCCAACGGAAATCCATCCTCACGACTGACGGATGGGCGTAGATGGCCACAGCCTCCCGTGCTACTGAGTTAAGCCGTCCCACTCCCGGCGTGTGGAAGTACGTAAGGTGCTTGAATAGATGTTAACATGTTCGGTCCTTCACGACCCAGACGGAGCTACGTGCATCGGGGAAACACCATCCCTTCATCGCCCTATCATCCGTCCAAGTCAAACATATTCTCAAATATTAATTAGAAGTCATTCTTGTCAGATTTTAACCCATCTATTCGCATTCAACTAGTTTTGAACCGATAGCTCCATCTATCGGATTTTGCTAAGTCTAGAATAAGCATGGCTAAGCATTCGGTAAAATAAAAGTATCCCAAAGTCCTTAACCAGTGGTGACAAGGTATAAACATGAGATCAATAACCAAGGAATGGAAATGCATACAATTGGATAATATTAACTCTACCCGTTTTCCCATTTTAAATAGACTGAAGCATGCATATAGATATTGTTTTTACAAACAAATCAATTTATTAAAAACATAGGTTCAATATGCTTAGACGCTTGCCTTGCTGCAGCGATGAGTCACACTCAAGCTCTGGGTTAAACTCCACGTACTCCGTATCCTCAGAATCTATCGATAAGAAGCAATATGCAAATAAGAAGCAATTAAACATGTCTATGCAACATGATCAATTAATTATGAGATAATTACAGAAGGTGGGGCATGTCCTAATAAGATTTTAGGAGAAAGAACCAAGTCATTTGCATCTCTGGATTGGGAGATACAAAAATGACAAGGTGGAAGGGCTGAAAACGGCAAAAGCCGAAACTATAGGAAAACTCTAAGTGGAAAATATGTGCTTGCCTTCTCTGTTAGGATTTTATGAGTGTGAGAATTTTTATGTGAAAATACATATCTTCCTAGATCCGACAAAAGTTGGTTCACTGAAATTCGATTTAAAATGATTTAGATATGAATTTTACAAGTTTAGCAAAAGGAAAGGTAAGCAAATTAATTAGTCCTATTTTGGGAGGTATTTTTATCAAATACAAATTTTCCACAGTAAGGTTACAATTTTCTGAGTTTAACAGAAGTGGTTTCACATTTTTAGCCAATAGGATAAATTTTCTAGAAATTTATAAACTTCCAGGTTATAAAGAGATATATAAAAAGTATTTCCATTTTTAGAGAAAAACCCTACACAGAAGGTCTCACTTTTTATTTTACCAAATTAAAGAGCACATTTTTATGAATCCATAGAAATTTGGTTTACCTCAAAAGGAGTTACAGTGAATTTTATAGAAATATTTCAAGTTCTTAAGCCCAAAATAAGTCAATTTTGCTTCATAATATTTTATGGGTATTTTCTGTACAGAAGTGGCACTATTTTATTTCTCAGTATTAAAGTTCGCAAATTTATAGAATTAACAAAGTTGGTTTCACTCAAAAAATGAGTTAAAGTGACAAAGATATAGATTTACAAAGTTGGGCTATTTTTCTGTTGGAAAAATATTTCAGTTTAACATTTTTCTTCTTTTCTTATTTCCCTTACAACCCGGGCCCGCAGGCCAGCGAGGCAAAGCAGAGCAGGGCGCGGGAGCAGGGCGCGAGAGCATGGATCGGACCGTCCGTTCCCGGAGTGTATGGTCCGGCCTGGCGAACAGAGAAGGGCGCAGGCAGACAGAGCCGGCGGGCTTCTCGGCGGCGGCGACGGCGATGGCAGCGTCGGCTGTAGTCGGGCCCCAAAGAGAAAATATAGAGGAGTTCACGACGGAGCTAAGGGTGGTCTTCTTGACACCTCGGGTGACTGGAATATCGCCGGCGGCGAGCTCCAGCGGCGGAGTGGTTCTGGTTGGTTAGGCCGACTTGGCTACGGGCGGTTTCAGGCCAAAACAAAGCATGCCTTAGCGTCTAAAGGGTACCAAGATGCTCACTGAAGGTTGTGCTGGTCTCGGTGAAACGGAAACAGCAACGACGACGGCGAACTTGGCCCGGCGGCGGCGGAAGCTTTGGGTTCCACGGCGGCGTCTCTCTTCACTCGATCTGCGGCCGAGGTCAGGTGTCCACCAGGTTAGGGATCTCTTAAAGATAGTCTCAGTGTAAGGAATCGACGGATGGCTCACCCGATCAACGGGAATGGCAGCGGCGGAGCGATGACTGGAGTTTGGGAAGAATGTGTCGACCTCGAGCTTCGGGATACCACAGCTCGATTCTTTCGGTTGGCGGCCTTCTGGAGACAAGGCGATGTTGGAGGCGCGGTGGCTCGGGCTGGGATCACCTGAGCTTGCCGGAACAGCGACGATGTTGCGGCGACGCTCACTGGACCGAAGGTGAGGACGACGGCGGCTTCGGCCGGCAATTCCTAGGGCGACCAAAGACAAAATGGAACGATCAGAAGATGGAGATCATGTTCCCGAGGCTTAGAAGGGATGGAGCTCACTGGAGCTAGCTGGGTTTCTGTCGAACACTGACGGCGCCGGGGAAGATGAAATTGCCGACGGTGATTCTTGGGAGTTCCGTGGGTTTTCTCAGTGGGAACGTGGAGAGGATGAGGAGGAGGTTCTGATGGCGAGATTAGAGATGAAGTGGTCGATGCTCTCCAAGCTAAGCTGTCCAGGGCTCTGTAAACTGAGAGGAGGGAAGGAAGAAGGAGGCAGTGACATGTTGGCTCATGCAATGCTGAGTTGCTCCATCTCCACAGTGCCTCTGGTGGGTCCCACATGTCAGGCAACAATGTTCTGCACATCTTTGGCTAGATTCACTCTATGGCTTGTGGGTCCAAGTAGTGATGGTCTAGGAGGAGTGGAGGAGTATGGGTGAATTTCCTGGTGAAACACACAGTCACATGCTGCTATGAGGCTGACAAGTGGGCCAGGTCTTGTGGGGTCCACCTGGAAGTGAGAAATGAGAGAAGAAAGCTCTAGAGACTAAGTGTTGTGAGCTGTATGGACAGCTGTCTTGCATCTGTAATTTCAGCAGGTTAATAAGGGATATAAATTATGGGAAAAATACTGGAGGTAGAGAAAGATGTGTGTAACCTGCTGACCAAATTTCGTGGTTAGAAGTGTTCTGGTTTGCCTTTGGTGAAATTGCAAAGTAGGCACACAGACCCAGTTTTTCTGCAGCTTGATTTATTCCTCCAGTGCCTTGATCTCATTATTTTATGTGATTTCCTTGGGAGATAAATTAAACCAAAATTCATGGTAGTGGGGTTCATGTTGGCCCACCATTGGCAAAAGGGCTCTGTCTAATTAGTCTTCATTTTCATTTGGTGAATTTCAGAAGTAAACCAATTTATTTCAGCTAGCTTCCTAGCTTTGCTGATTTGAGGGATTTTGTTGAAGCTTTTATTGAAGTGATAAAATTATGAAATTTTTACAGGGGCTTACTCACATCACCTGACATGTTTAGGAATTTTTCTAGGATTATTAGATATACAGAACTTGGAAAGTAACAACTAGCACAAGGCAAAGGATTAGCTAGGGCTTAACACTAATTACCTTAATTTAGATTTTAGGGCTGTGACAGTCCTGTTAGCCATGTCCTTGCTGAGTTGGCTAAAGCGACTGGGAGGTAGTTAGCCATGATTTTGTGATTTCCTCCAGCTGCTCAGATCGCCAGACTATAAACTGTGAGCCAGGACTCGGGGTTGGTCTTGCCGTCATATTTTTCGATTCCTGTAGGCTTGAAACCCGACAGCCAGTCGACCTGTTGTAGCTCTTGGGTGAAGGCCAGTATGCCTTCATTGTCATGAGGGCTCCGACTCCAAATACGACGGCGAAACCGCTCGTGTTGGAGGTCGAAGCGATTGTTCTCGTCTTCTAGTTGGCGTTGCTCGTCTTCCTCTCGATGGCTACAGCGAGCGTTGATGTCCTGCCGAAGGTCACGCCATGGTTGGCCTCGGAGCCTCCAGTTGTTGTTGGGGTTGCTGAGTGTCGTTTGGCGTGACTCCATGTGCTGCCAACTAGAGCTGGCCGCTCGGCGTCGCTTTGAGGCGGATGAGACTGTTGTTGGGGAAGCCGACCGACTGGTCGGTATGAGGGTATCGCCCGACTGTTGGTGCTGCTGACATGCAGCAGCGGTAAGCATGGCTTTTATCCTTGTGATTGTCAGAGTGGCCTGGTGATCAGGTCCGAACTGGAGTGTATCCAATAGAGTTGTAGCGGCCATGATGTTCTGTTGGGGTGTAACGAAGACGTCATGGTCGCCGACTCGTGTTTGGAGGATTTGTTGCTGAGCAATCCGCCTAGCCCTACGTAGGTCGTCGTTGCGGGCGTGCAGGCGTCTTGCTTCTTCCTCCTATTGTTCTCACAGTCGGTAGGCCTCCTCCTCTTGTTGCTCATGTAGTCGGTGTGATTCATGAGTAGGAGTAGGGCCTTTGGATGCCATGAAGATTTCTCGTGGCGGGGAGAAGCTTGCCGAACTGCTGTCCGACTTAGAGTCGGAATCCGACTGAGAGTCATAGTCCGACTGAGAGTCGTAGTAGGAATAATTGATGGGGTGATTATAACTCCAACCTCCCTAGATCCGATCTCGAGCGGCTCTGGGCCGTATCCGAGTCGAATTCTAGGGGATCGGGTTTGCCGCGTTGGATGTTGTCTGAAAATATCCGTGGCGTTGCCGAGTCTGTACGGGAGATTGACGATCTCTTCCCTTCTTAGCTCGATCTTGGCCGGCTCAAGGCCGAGTTGAGTCGAACACTGAAGGAAAGAGTTGTCCCGAGACCCGGACAAGATGAAGATTGCCGCAGCAAGTCGACGAGGGTTACTGCAACGTCGTGTGGGATGACTGGCGTGGAGTCGGCTGGTTCCCTGGCAGATCGGATTGAGTCTGAGTCGGCCAAGGTGTCGTCAGCGATGAAGTCGAGGCTTCCGAATGAGATTGTATCACCGGGGGAGAATATGCCACCGTCAACTCCAGTTTCTAGATCCATCAAGCTTGTAGATGTAGATCTCGCCGAAGCCCCTACCTGGTACGCCAACTATCGATGTTTTACACCGGCAATAAATATATGGGGCTACTCGGCGGATGGAAACTTGATGGATTGCAAAGGAACATGGGGAGTTTATACTGGTTCAGGCCCTTGATGTGAGGTAATACCCTACGTCCAGTTGTGGTGTATTTTCCTTTGAGGATGTATGGTGGTGATTCTGGTGAACCAACTCAACCTGCCCTCAGGGGGCGCCCTGCCTCCCCTTATATACTGGGGAACAGGGTTACAAGGTAGGAGTCCCAACTAGATTACGGCCAAGGGATCTCCTCTTAGAGATATAACGCACCCAACTAGGACTATGTTTTCCTTATCGTACAAGGCAAAGTCTGCCGAGTGTGGCTATATCCCTAATTACAAGGCTAGGTCCATCCTCTATCCAAGTGGCCCATATGCTTGTCATGAGGTACCCGGGGCCCATGGCACCCACAGACTCGGGGTTGGTCTTCCCATCGTATTTTTCAATTCCAGTCGGCTTGAAACTTGATGGCCAGTCGACTTGTTGCAACTCATGGGTGAAAGCCAGTACTCCTTCATCTGTATGATGACTCCGACTCTGACTAGGCGGTGAAACCGCTCATGGTGGAGACCCAAGCGCTCATTCTCGTCTTCTAGTCGGCGACGCTCGTCTTCCTCGTGTTCACGGCATCGTGCGTTGATGTGTTGCCGAAGATCTCATTGTAGTCGGCCTCAGACATCCTGGTTGTCCCGACGGTCGTCTTGATTTCGGCGCCGTCGGTCATTATTATGGAGCCAACCACTTGGCGTCATGTTGAGGCAGATGAGACTGCCGTTGGAGAAGCCGACCTGTTAATCGGTATGAGAGTGTCACCCGACTATTGACACTGCTGGCATGCAGCAGCGGTGATCATGGCTTTAATCCATGCTATCATCGGGGTGGCCTGGTGATCAGATCCAAATTGCAGTGTATCTAGTAAGGTTGCAGCGGCCACAATGTTCTGTTGAGGGGTCACAAAGACGTCATGGTCACCGACTCGGGTTTGTAGGATTTCTTGTTGAGCAGTCCACCCAACCTTGCACAGATTGTCATTGCGAGTATCGTGCTCGGCCTACAGGCGTCTTGCGTCTTCCTCCTGTTGTTCTCGTAGTTAGCGGGCCTCCTCCCCTTGTTGATCGCGTAGTCGGCGTGCCTCCTGAGTGGGAGTGGAACCCTTGGATGTCATGAAGACTTCGCGTGGTGGAGAGAAACTCCCCGTACTACTGTCCGACTGACAGTCGGAGTTAGAATAGTTGAGGGGGATAATGACGACTCCGACCTCCCGAGATCCAATCTTGAGTGGCTCTGGGCCGTATCCGAGTTGGACTCTAGGGGATCGGGTTTGCCGACTGAAGATATCCGCGGCGTCGCCGAGACTGAACGGGAGATTGACAATCTCTTCCTTTCTTAGCCTGATCTCGGCCGGCTCAAGACCGAGTCTAAGTCGAACACCGAAAGAAAGAGTTGTCCCTAGACTTGGACATGTCAAAGATTGTCGCAGCATGTCGACGAGGGTTGCTGCAGCGTTACGTAGGCTGACCGATGTGGAGTCGGCTTGGTCCCTGGCCGATCGGATCGGATCCGAATCGGATAGGGTAAGGTTGCCGAACTTGTTGGCGACAAAGTCGAGGCTCCCGAAGGTGATTGTTTGCCCGGGGAAGAAGTTCATGCTGTCAACTCCGGTGGTTGAATCCATCAGGCTTGTCAAAGATGATCTCACTGATGCCCCTACCTGGCACGCCAACTATCGATGTTTTGTATTGGCAATAAGAATATGGGGCTACTCGTGAAACCTAAACTTGATGGACTGCAAAGGAACATGGAACAATTTATACTGGTTCAGGTCCTCGAGATGAGGTAATACCCTACGTCTAATTGTGGTGTATTGCCTTTGAGGTTTCTCTAGTGAGATTTGTGCTATGATTCTGATCTGTCCTCTGCCCCAAGGGGCTCCCTACCCCTCCTTATATACTGAAAGGATGAGGGTTACAGAGTAGGAAACCCAGTCAGATATGACCAAGGGCTTTCCTTATTAGTACATAGAGAGTCCAACTATAATTCTATTCATTTCCTTGTCGTACAAGGTAATATGAAGCCGAGTCCTACTATATCTCCAATTGCAGGAGCCAGCCCATCCTCTGTCCGAGTAGCCGTAATCGCCTTCCTTGAGGTACCCGGGCCCATGGCCTCCACACTTGTGCTTCTAATCCTTTACCTTGTTTGGCTATAGCTCTAGAGACAAATCTGAATAATCAGTCCCTTGAAATCGAACGCCTGAAGAAGGAGCTCGAAAAGGCGAAGTCCAAGATCAACACTGAGTACACAAGTAAGTTGCATATCTGTTCTTGCACTCCGCCCGACTAGACATCCAGATTCGCTTATGTTCCTCTTCTATGTGAGCAGCCTTCAAGGCCAATTCACAGATCCAATTCGACGCCTTTGCTGAGAAGGTAAAGGTGATAAAGGAATCACGGAATATCATAGTGGATTCCATGAAGACTTTATTAGACATCATGCAGCCAGGCCTGGCTGGATCCAACTCTAGTTCTATCTCCTAGGTGGCACAACGTCTTGAAGAGGGTCTAGCCCTTTTGAAGAAATATACTAGTAAGCACGCCACCGTGGGTATCACCCAAGCACTGGCCATGATGAAGTCTCTCTACCCCCAGGTAGATATTGAGGCAGTCGGCAAGGTCTTCACTGAGGGCACCACTCCTGAAGAGGGCTTGGAACTGATCAGCCAAGTTAGGCCTACCACTCAGGCAATCGCCGAAGATCTGCCATTGTAATCATGAATTTTTTATGTAGTCGGTGTTTGAGGAGAACAAAAACAATGTGTAAATATTGTAAATGCTTTTGCTGTTTGTTGTAATATATTGCTAGGTGCGCGATCTTATCTTAGCCATCATTAGTTTTATCCGACTAGCCGATGTTTGCTGAGTGAATTGAGATCAACTTTAAAAGGCGTTTGTCCCATGAGATTGTACTCGACACAAACGTAGCAAAATCACCATAACACTTCATGACTTAGACAAAATTGACTCAGACATTATAAACAACAAGAGAAAGGTAACCTCATGTAGCCCCGGACTCACTACTCGGTTGGAACAATCAACGTAGTGAGTCAGAGTAACAAACTTTATTTATATGTATATGAAAGGAGTACAATACTCAGGTATAGAAAGGACATAGTTGTTCTATATTCTATGAGTTGTTGACTAGGACACCGTCTTCAGTCTTCAGTCGGTAGGCACCCGGACATGTCACCTCAGCAATAATGAATGGCCTCTCCTATAAGGGAAATAATTTATGTCTGCCATTGGTGAATTTATGTCTATCATTGGTGGTTTGGATTTTTGTCAAAACGAGATCTCTCACTGAAAAGGCACAGCCACGAACATTACGACTGTGATAACGACGCGGGCCTTAAAGATATCTTGCCGACTAGATAGTTGCGACATCCCTTGCTTCTTCTAACTGATCTAGCTTGACCAGTCGGCCTTCATAGGACTTGTCTTCTGAGTGGGCCCGAACTCATGGTGAGCCGACCTCCAACTCGGTTGGCAACACGGCCTCAGCACCAAAGACTAGGAAGAAAGGGGATTGCCCTGTTGCCTGACTAACCGTGGTTCGTAGAGAACAGAGAACGAAAGGGAGCTCTTGTACCCACCGACCTGCATATGGTTGTAGTCGGTCAAACACTCTAGTCTTGATACCTTGTAGGACCATGCCATTTGCACACTCGACCTGCCCGTTGCTCCGTGGGTGTGCCACAGAGGCATAACAGATCTTGATGCCGAAGTCGTCACAGAAATATTGAAATATGCCGCTAGTAAACTGAGTGCCATTGTCCGTTATAATGCGATTGGGGACTCCAAATCAGTATATAATACTCATGATGAAGTCATTTGCCCTAGCCGCTGTGATGGTCGCAATGGGTTTTGCCTCAATCCACTTTGTGAATTTGTCCACTGCGAAAACAAGTGTGTGAACCCCCCTTGGCACTTTCTTGAATGGCCCGGCCAGGCCAAGCCCCCAGACTGCAAATGGCCAAGATATTGGGATTGTCTGTAATTCCTGAGCTGGTAGATATATTTGCCGAGCAAAGAACTAGCATCCCTCGCATGTCCAAACTATATCCTTGGCATCAATGCAGTCGGGTAGAAGAATCCTTGTCTATAAGCCTTTCCGATTAACGTCCTTGATGCAGCGTGGTTGCCACAGATGCCCGAGTGGATGGACTACAGAATCTGCTTGCCCTCCTCGGATGTGACACAGCGCATGAGGACTCCGGATGTGCTTCGACGATACAGGTCTTTGCTGACTACCATAAAACACTTACTTCAATGTTTGATCCGCTCGGCTTTGCTGCGATCTTCTGGAAGCTCATCTTCTAGTAAGAATCGGATGATTGGGGTCCGCCAGTCTTGAGAGATGATTAGCACTTCCCTTGGCTCCGCAGTAGGTTCAGCCCCCGACTGCTCTAGGACAGGCTTTTTCTTGACTGATGGCCCTAGCAACTGCTCGACAAAAACTCCAGTCGGGACTACTTCTCGCCTAGATCCCACGTTGGCTAATTCATCTGCAGCTTCATTGTATTGGTGTAGTACATGTGTAATTTCTATCCTGTCAAACTTATTTTCCAGCTTCCGTACTTCCTGACAATACGCTGCCATGTTGTTGTCCAGACATGTCTAGTCTTTCATAACCTGTTTTACCACGAGTTGAGAATCCCCGTGAACTACCAATCGGCGGATAGCGAGTGATATGGTGATGCGGAGTTTGTGAATAAGAGCCTTGTACTCGGTGATATTGTGAGATGCTGGAAAATGTATTTGAAGGACATATTTGAGTTTTTCTCCTATGGGTGACATCAAAACGACGCCAGCACCTACTCCGTCAATCCGTAGAGAACCGTCGAAGTAGTCAATGTTTTACACCGGCAATATGAATATGGGGCTACTCGGCGGATAGAAACTCGGTGGATTGCAAAGGAACAAGGAGAAGTTTATACTGGTTCAAGCCCTCGATGTGAGGTAATACCCTACGTCCAGTTGTGGTGTTATTCCTTTGAGGGTTTGTGTTTGCTTCTATGAGCTCGTGTGTCTTCGCCCACATGTGGGCGCCCTGCCTCCCCTTATATACTGGGGGACAGGGGTACAAGGTAGGAGTCCCAGCCGGATACGGCCAAGGGATCTCCTCGTAGAGATACAATTTACCCGACTAGGACTGTATATTCTTTATCGTACAAGGCAAAGTCTGCCGAGTGCTACTATATCTCTAATTACAAGGGTAGGCCCATCCTCTATCCGAGTGGCCCATATGCTTCTGATGAGGTACCCAGGGCCCATGGCCTCCACAGTAGCCCCTGAGACCTTCATAGTTGAGTCACAGCTGATGTCGAGTGCTCGTCCTCCACAATGAAGATTGCCCGAGTGCAATGCTCCCGAGTACTCTTTGTCTGAGTACTTGTTCTTCCTAAGTCATGCTTCATGTCAGCTGGCAATGAGACTATGAAGGGCTTCATGTAGATATATGAATAGCGTGTGCTGAATAGGCACACCTATTAGGTGTAGCCCCCGACTTTGTGCTTAATTGTGAAGACAATTAAACATAAAGTCAAAGATCTTTAACCTTGTAGTCTTTCCCGAGTAGTATACTACTGGTATATGAGACTCTTCGGTATCATGTCAACCGGAATATGATTTATAGTCTTACCGAGTAGCATGCCACTCGTATATGGGACTCTTCAGCTTCATGTCAGCTGGAAAGGGTGTTTATAGTCTTTCCCGAGTGGCGTCCCACTCGGAAGTTAGACTCCTCAACGTCATGTCAGCTAGAAAGAAGGTTTATAGTCTCTTCCGAGTAGTGCACTACTCAAATGTTAGACTCTTCAGCGTCATGTCGGCTAGAATAATGTTGCTCATGGCAACTGTTGGCCAAGCATGTAGGCTGAGTACCACTTTATGAAAGTAAATCCATTGCGTGGTCAGGTGTACTCGAGAAAGATACCTGCATCCCCAATTTTAATGAAGACCAGCTTGTGATCCTTATAAGGATATATCCTCGATACCTGGTGGATAAGACAGATACCCAAACACATGTGTTTAGCAATTAGGCCTTCATGAAGCATATCTGTTTACCTCATCAGTTCCTATTAGTAGCATTAGCACTGTGATTTTAACCCAGCCTGCGAGCGGCCTATATTGAGCATGCTACTGTAGAAACTCATACCTTGATGGCCCAATACCGACTTTGCGAGCCCAAGCCCACTAGTCGGAAACAGCTCTACAAAAGGCGGGGAGAGAGAAAAGATTCCTTCGTCTTCTTCAATCCACCAATCGTTTTGTCTTCCGCTTCTGCGCCAAAATTTTGCCTCCCGCTCCGCTAGAGTTCGCTATTGCTTGCTCTTCCCCACCAGAACTCGGGCGATTTCGCTCTTCCTTGTCCATTCCAAACCTCCAACAGCATTTCCCCTAAATCTCCTCCACCCCAACCATGTCGAGGGCGTCGGATTCCACGGATGCGTCGGATGATGTCTGGCCGACTTCAAATTGCAGGTCGGCAAAGTTGAAGCTTCTAGAGAAGCACCTGAAGTTGCAGAGCCAGGAGACCATCAACTGGCATTCGGCTCGTGGCGAATCGGTTCCAGAGCCCTGGGAGGGTGAGACCGTCATTTTTGCCTCCTTCTTCCACCGGGGTCTTTCTCTTCCATCTTCCGAGTTCTTCCGCTAGCTTCTTTCTTTTTACGAACTCAAGTTGGTGAATCTGAATCCCAACTCGATCCTTCAAATCTCTATTTTTGTAGCTCTCTATGAGTGCTTCTTGGGTGTGGAGCCCCATCTGAATCTATTTAGGTATTTGTTCCACATCAAGCCCCAACCCTCCAAGAATAAAATCCAAGTGATTGGGGGGCTGGTGTTCAACTTAGGAACGAGATGAAGAACATCTATTTAGATATTCCTTTGAAATCTTCTCTCAAAGGCTGGCATAAGGAATGGTTTTACTGTTCTGATCTGGAGCCATGCCTTCCCCCTTTTATGGGTTTGCCCCCGGTGATTACCGCCAAGTGGTCGTCTCTGCCCACCTCTGAAGAAATGGGGCAAGTTAACACTCTAGTCGGCCAGATTAGCAAGCTGAAGAAAGCTGGGTTGACTGGTCCATGGGTGGCCAGATGCTTCTTGACTCGGGGCCTCAGGCCGCTAAAGCTGAGGTGCCACTTCGGCTGGGACTATAGGGGCAAAGGTGATCCCAGCCGGGAATTCTCTGACCTGATAGACAAGTATAAGGTGACCGACATCCTACAGGATTTCTTCACCAGCGGGGTGGTCAAAACCAAGGACACAGATCAGTCCATGGTGGCCTGCAGCAAGAAAAGGCCGCGCCCGAAGGTAACCCTTGCTGATGTTATCTTGTAGTTCATCTGTGGTGAATGCTTGCAGATATGTGCCCGGATTGGCTCCACAGTGTATAACTTGTATTGTTGAACTGCTTGCAGTCATGTGAGGAGTTTGATGATGACTCCCGAAAATTGTCATCCTAGAAATCGAAGAAGAGGCCGAGAAGTCCTTCTGCTGCCCAACCCGACTCGAAGAGAGTGGGGAAGAGACCTGTTGTAGATCAGGGCAAGAAGGCGATTATGAGGCCGAGTACCGCTACCGGGAGTCTGAAGATAATGGACTCCACCAGTGCAACGCCCAGGCCCCAGGCCATTGAGTCCCAGACCGGGACCCGTGCAGTCGATCTCAGCATCATCAAGCCCAACCAGAGTGCCGCCGAGTACAGGGCCGACTCCGGCGCCGCCAGGCTCAGCAACATTGAGCCCAAGAGTGGTGCCGCCGAGTACCCGGGCACCCTAGCCAGCCGCACAAGGAGTGGGGCCAATCAGGATAAAAATGCCACAGCCGACCGCCACGCCGATTGGCTCGGCAGCCGGCCGCAACCCACCGCCGGGATTTGGATCTCCCAGGCAAAAGCTTAAGTTCTCCAAGAGGTAGGTTGCTCTGGATCTTCTAAAAATCTTGTTTGTCATGGCAGTGTCTTGAAGTTGGACTCGTTACGCAGGAAGCGGGCCGATATTGATCTCAAGGAGACCGCTCCGACCACTCCCGTTATAGAGCCAGCCCCAGCCAAGCCAGCGCCAGTGAGCTCACCTGCTAAGCCGGCGACAGTCCCAGTTGCAGAGACTGAGACGGTCCTGACTGCAGGGCCGCCGACACTGGCCGACCAAGCGGTGGTTGTTGAAGCTGCTACTCTAGCCCCTGAGCCAGCCCCCGAGGGCCCAGAGGCTGCCGAGTTGAGGGCCGAGACCCCGTCATCATCCTTGTTGCTGTCGTCGTCGTCGTCGTCGCTGTCCCCTCCTTTGGACAGACCAGACCTCCCCAGGATTGAGGCTCCTCCGTGCAAGTTCCCAAGGACGTTCTGCTGGACGGTGCCCGACGGAATTGCGAGGAGCTACAAGCATGATGAGGCTGCGGTAGAAAAGGAGCGTAAAGACTTGCTTCGTGCCACAATCGCCGCGTCCGAGGGGATTTAGGTATGATTTCTGTGGTATTGGAATCTTGGTAGTCTTCCCTGACGCTTGACTCTGCTTTGACTTGTTTCTCCCCAAGCAGAAGCTTGTTGATCGCTCGGAGAAGATGCACAAGGTCCTAACCCGGGTTGCCCCCAGCTCCAAGAATTAGACTAGCTCCGATCCCTGAAGACCGTATTGGAGGAGCGCCATCAAGGGAGGGAAACTTGGCTGAAGGACGCTGTCACCTTGCTCAGGAACAAGAATTGGGACCAAGCCAAGAAGATGAGAGGTAAGCCTCCATAATGCCTCTTCTTGACCAAATCCTTAGTATATTTCTCCAGCTGTGTTGTTCCCGACTGCCCAGTTGTGTCTTGACTGCAACGTTGAGTTCTTGACTAATCTATCGTGCAGCCCTTGAAGCCAAGCTGAAGACCCGAACAGAGGGATAAATCCAGCTGAAGGAGGCCGAGAAAGCCAAGGCCAGGCTTGAAAAAGATAAAGCCGACCTGACAAGGGCCAATGCCAATCTTGAGCGAGAGAAGGCCGAGTTGAAGAAGGCCAATGCCAAGCTCGAGAAGGAAAAGCAAAACTGGAAAAGACCATAGCCAAGTGGGAGGCCGACTACAATAGTAAGTCTCTACTCTGACATTGATCTTAACCAATCCATTAATTACCCTATCTGCAATTTTGCCTGACAAGTTTGCTTGTCGGTGAACCCGGGTAGCTGCTAGAGCCAATGCCCAAATCTAGTTTTAGGCTTTTGCAGAGGAAATAAAGCTCATCAAGGAGTCACGGGAGATCCTTGCCGAGTCCGTGAAAGGGCTCCTTGACATGATGGACCCTCGCTATGTGGGAACCAGCTCCAACACGGTGTCTCAGGTGCAGGCGTGCCTTAACGATGCACCGAGTATCCTGAATAGGTACTCGGATGAGCGTACTGTTGTTGGCGTGGCCCAAACCCTGGCGATGACCAAGTCCATGTACCCTAGGGCAAATATTGAAGCCATCGGGGAGCGATTCGCCGAGGAGACGACACCTGAAGAGGCGCTGGAGCTGATAGCCAAAGTGAGGCCGACTGCAGAGATGATCACCCGAGACCTGGGTATGTAAGAACAATATATCATGCAGTCGGTGTATTGTGAATTTTTGTAAAGACATGTGTAAATATATGTGCAATGCCGCCAAGCTCTGAATTATTACTCAATTGTCATTAGTTTTACCCGACTATATAGTCTACGCTAAGTTAGTCTATGGGAACTTTATAAAAGCGTTCACCGCAGAGAGCTGTACTCGGGCAAACGTGACAAAGTCATAGTAAAACATCATAACTTAAGTAAAACAAGCTCGTATATTATTGACAAAGCACATATAATACATGCAGCCCCCGACTCACTACTCGGTTGAAACAAGCGGCGTAGTGAGTCAGAGTAAAACTGTACACATGAGAAAGTATAAAACTCAGGTATAGAAAGGACGTAGCTGTTCTATATTCCATGAGTTACTGATGAGGGCACCGTCTTCGGTCTTCAGTCGGTAGGCGCCTGGCCGAGTAACCTCAGCGATAATGAACGGCCCTTCCCAAATTGGGGATAGTTTATGCCTGTCTTTGGTGGTTTGTATTTTTCTCAAGATGAGATCTCCAACCAAAAAGGCGCGGCCACGGACATTACGATTCTGATAATGACGCAGGCCTTGAAGATACCTTGCCAACTGGATTGTTGTGATATCCCTCGCTTCTTCCAACTGATCTAGTTCGACCAATCAGGTATTGTTGGAGATGTCTTCTGAGTAAGCCCGAACTTGCGGAGAGCCGAACTCTAACTCGGTTGGTAGTACAGCCTCAGCACCATAGACCAGAAAGCAAGGGGATTGCCCAATTGCCCGACTAACTGTGGTTCTTAGGGACCAAAGTACAGATGAGAGTTCTTGTACCTACCGGCCCGCGTATGGTTGTAGTCGGTCAAATATCCTAGCCTTGATACCTTGTAAGACCATACCGTTGGCTCGTTCAACCTGCCCATTGCTCCGCGGGTGTGCCACGGACACATAGCAGATCTTGATGCTGAAGTCGTCACAGAAATCTTCAAACACGCCGCCCGAGAACTGAGTACCGTTATCGGTGATGATGCGGTTGGGGACCCCGAATCGGTATAGTATACTCATGATGAAGTCCTTTGCTCGTGCCACTGTTATGGTTACAACAGGTTTGGCCTCAATCCACTTGGTGAATTTATCCACTGTGACGAACAAGTGTGTGAACCCTCCTGGTGCTTTCTTGAAAGGCCCGACCATGTCAAGCCCCCATACTGCAAAGGGCCAAGAGATTGGGATTGTTTGTAGTTCTTGGACTGGGAGATTGGTTTGTCTTGTGTAGAACTGGCAACCCTCGCATGTGCGAACAATGTCTTTAGCATCTGTTACTGCTGTTGGCCAGAAAAATCCCTATCGGTAAGCCTTTCCGACCAACGTCCTAGATGCAGCATGGTTGCTACATATGCCCGAGTGGATCGACTGTAGAATCTGCTTGCCCTCCTTGGTGGTGACGCAGCGCATAAGGACACCGGATGCACTTCTTCAGTACAGGTCTTCTCCGACGACTAGGAAACTCTTGCTTCAACGTTTGATTTGTTCAGCTTGGCTGCGATCTTTTGGGAGTTCATCGTCCAGGAGGAATTTGAGAACAGGAGTCCGCCAATCTTGACATATGTGCAGCACCTCGTCTATTGCCGGGGTAGGTTCGTCTCCCGACTGCTCTGGTGCTGGTTTCTTCTTGACTGATGGCTCCATAAGTTGCTCAACAAAGATCCCTGTCAGGACTGCCTCTCGCTTCGATCCCATGTTTGCCAATTCATCTGCAGCATCATTGTATTGTCATAGGACATGTGTTATCTCTAGCCCGTCGAACTTGTTTTCTAGCTTGCGGACCTCCCGATAGTATGCCACCATCGTATCGTCGAGACATGTCCAGTCTTTCATAACTTGGTTTACCACGAGTTGAGAGTCTCCACGCACAACCAGTTGACGAATGCTGAGTGATATAGTGATGCGGAGCCCGTGGATGAGTGCCTCGTACTCGGTGACATTGTGGGAAGCCGGGTAGTGAATTTGTAGAACGTACTTGACTTTTTCGCCGGTGGGGGACGTCAGTACGACGCCTACCCCAGCACCGCCAATCCGTAGAGAACCGTCGAAGTACATTGTTCAATACTCTAGCTTCGCTGTTGATGTAGGCATTTGAATTTCTGTCCACTCAGCCACGAAGCCGGCTAGAGCTTGTGATTTGATTGCTGTCCGTGGCTGAAAGGTGATATCGAACGCCATCAACTCGAGCACCCATTTAGTGATTCGGCCAGTGGCCTCGCGGTTGTGCAGGACGTCCCCGAGTGGATACGATGTGACCACCGTGACTTGATGTGCTTGGAAATAGTGTACCAGCTTCCGGACAGTGATGAGTAGGCCGTATAGCAGCTTCTGGACCTGCGGATATCTTGTCTTCAAGTCGGCAAGGACCTCGCTGACAAAGTAGACTGGTCGTTGAACTTTTTGGATGTGACCCGGTTCAGATCGCTAGACCACCAGCACCGTGCTGACTACCTGAGTAGTTGCCGCCAGATATAGCATTACTGGTTCTTGGGGCATTGGTGAAGCCAACACGGGTAGTGATGTGAGAAATTTTTTGAAGTCTTCGAAGGCTTGCTGGGCTTCGGGAGTCCATTGGAAATTTTCTGCTTTCTTCAATAGCTTGAAAAAGGGCATGCCCCGTTCGCCCCAGTCAGGAAATAAACCGACTAAGTGCCACCATGCAGCCTATCAGCTTCTGGATGTCCTTCTGGTTAGTCGGGGTGCCATGTTCATGATTGCGTTGACTTTCTCCAGGTTGGCCTCGATGCCACGATGCGAGATGATGAAGCCGAGTAACTTGCCGGATGGCACACCGAAGGCGCATTTTTCCGGGTTCAACTTCATCTTGAATCTTCGAAGATTTTGGCAAGTTTCTTCCAGGTCAATGATGAGGTCTTCTTTGAACTTGGTCTTGATCACCACATCATCGACGTAGGCTTCCACATTGCGCCTGATCTGAGTGTGAAGACACCGCTGAATTGCGCGTTGATACGTTGCTCCAGTGTTTTTCAAACCGAATGGCATAGTGATGTAGCAGTATGCTCCAAACAGCGTGATGAAAGACGTCTTTAGGCAGTCCTCCTCCTTCAGGCTGATTTGATGGTATCCCGAGTAACAGTCGAGAAAGCTGAGAAGTTTGCACCCCGCAATTGAATCCACCACCTGGTCTATTCTCGGTAAACCAAATGGATCTTTGGGGCACGTCTTGTTGAGATCGGTGTAGTCAACACACATGCACCATTTACCGTTTTTCTTCTGGACCAGAACTGGGTTTGCCAGCCAATCCGGGTGATAGACCTCTTTGATGGCTCGCTGCGAGGAGCTTGGTTATCTCCTCCTAGATAGCATCTTTTTGGTCTTGGGCAAAGCGCCGTAGCCGTTGCTTGACTGGCTTGGCGTCTATCTTCACATTGAGGGCGTGCTCGATCACCTCCCTTGGTACGCCCAGCATGTTGGATGGTTTCCACACAAAGATATCCTTGTTGGCTTGGAGGAAGGTGACGAGCGTCTTCCTATTTGGGGTCGAGTTCGGTCCCAACTAGAGCAGTCTTGGAGAGGTCGGAAGGGTCCAGGGGGATCTTCTTCGTGTCAGAGTCCGCTGAAATTCCCGACTTCGCTGCTTTTTTGGCCAGAACTTGATCTTCCTCGACTTCGGTTGTGACGGCTTCCCGAATGCTGTTGTGCCCGACTGTCGTCTCTTGTGATTGAGCCAATTTGCAACTCTCCTTATCGCAGGTGAAGGCTTGCTTGACGTCGCTGCGGAGGGAGAGGACTCCTGCTGGCCCGGGTATCTTGAGCACCATGTAAGTATAGTGCAGTACCGCCATGAATTTGGCGAGCGCCGGCCGTCCGAGTATCGCGTGGTACGTAGTCTTGAAGTTGGTGACCTCGAAGCAAATGTTTTCTGTGCGGAAGTTATCCCGCGCGCCGAAAGTGACCGGCAAGGTTATCTGCCCGAGTGGGGTTTAAGATAGGCCGGGAATTATCCCGTGGAAGGGTGCCGTACTTAGCCACAGATCTGAACGAGGGATCTTCATCTCATCCAGGGTCTTGGCGAAGAGGATATTGAGCGCGCTACCTCCGTCTATGAGAACCTTCTTCAACTTGATGTTCTTGACAACCGGGTCCAGGACGAGTGGATAGCGTCCCAAGTGCGAAACCCGATCTGGATGATCTTCGCGGGTGAATGTGATGGAGGTTTCTGACCAGCACAAATATTGGGGGCCGTCTGCTGTAGAGATTGCATTAATGTCGCGTGCCGTTAGCTTCTGCTTCTGTTTGGACTCATACGCAGATGGCCCTCCGAAGATGTGGTTGAGCTCGGCCTGGGGATCTTGAAAATCATCAGCCGGGTCTTGATCTGGCTTGTCTTTGCTCTTGTCAACGCTAGATGATGAAGCCTACTTGGAGGCAATCTTCTTGAGTATGAAGCAGTCTTTGGCCGCATGCTTGCCTTTGGGGTGGAAGGGGCATGGCCCGTTCATGACTTTCTAGTAGTCGTTGTTCCGTTAGGGCCGCAACCGAGTTTGCTATGTTGGCCACCTCGTTGTCTGGCTTTTGCTTGCGGTTGCCGGACTTGTTCTATGATGGCTCGTTGTCATCTTTCGCCTTCTGGTCCTTCTGCCGGGACTCCTTCTTCTCGTCAAGGGCCTCTGCGACTGCTTCGGCCGAGTCGGCGTATTTGTTTGCCATATCGAAGAGAGCCCAGACGGTGGCTGGAGGCTTCCGAGTGAACTTCGCGATGAACGGGGCGTCCTTTACTCCCTTGCGGAAGGCACAATGATGGCCTCATCCTTAATCATTGGGATCTGGTTACGCTTCTCGAAGAACCTCTTGATAAAGTTGTGTAGAGACTCGTTCTTCTTCTGGTGCAGTTGGTATAGATCATGCTCAGAAGACGGCCTCTCGTAGGTCCCTTGAAAGTTAGCGATGAACCGCTCCCTGAGTTCTCCCCAGGAACCAATCGACCGCCTCGGGAGCCCTGTTAGCCATATCCTCGCTGAGTCGGCCAGGGCAACCGGGAGGTAGTTAGCCATGGCATTATGGTCACCCCCGGCAGCTCGAATTGCTAGGGTGTATACGGTGAGCTAGGACTCAGGGTTGGTTTTGCCGTCATATTTCTCGATCCCCGTAGGCTTGAAGCCCGATGGCCAATCGACGTCCTGCAGCTCGTGGGTGAAAGCTGGAGCGTCTTCATCTTCGTGAGGGCTCCGGCTCCGACCGCGGCAGTTAAACCGCTCGTGGTGAAGACCGAAACGCTCGTTCTCATCCTCTAGTCAGCAGCGCTCGTCTTCTTCACGTTGATGGTGCCGGGCATTGATGTCGTATCGGAGGTCGCGTTGTAGATGAACTCGGAGGTCTTGGTTGGACCGGCGATCATACTGGCGACGCCGCCGATTGTTGTTGTTAGTGTCACCGAGTGACATTTGCCGCAATTCCTCGCGTGGCCGACTAGAGCCAGCCGCCCAGCGTGGCGCTGACGTAGATGATCCTGCCACCGGAGAACCCGACCGGTTGGTCGGTACTAGTGTGTCGCTAGATTGCTGTTGCTACTGACAGGCAACAGCTGTAATCATCGCCTTAATCTTGGCGATAGTCAGGGTGGCCTAGTGATCAGGCCTGAGCTGGAGCGTGTCCAGCAGGGTTGCGGCAGCCACGACGTTCTGTTGTGGCGTGACGAAGACGTTGTGGTCACCGACTTTTGTCTGGAGGATCTATTGCTGAGCGGTTCACCCAGCCTTGCATAGCCCGTCGTTGCAAGCCTCGCGGTCGGCTTCCTCCTGTTGTCGTAGTCGGCGCGCCTCCTCTTTTTGCTCCTCTTGTAGTCGGCGTACCTCTGGTGGAGGGGTCAAAGCCATGAAGATCTCGCGGGGGATAAGGAGACTTGCAGACTGGAGTCCAAACTGGTGTTCGAACCGTTGTCCGACCTGGAGTCGGAGTCCGAGTAGTTCATCGGAGTAAGAACGACTCCGACCTCCCTAGATCCAATCTGAAACGACCCTGGGCCGTGTCCAAACTGAATTGCAGGGGATCGGGTCTGCCGCATAAGGTGTAGATCTGCGGCATTGCCGAGCCTGTGCGGGAAATTGATGATCTCTCCTCTTCCTAGCCCAACTCGTGCTGGCTCAAGGCCTAGCGCGAGTCAGACACCGAAGGAGAGATTTGTCCCATGGCTTGGCGAAGTAGAAGATTGCTGCGTCAGATTGATGATGGTTGTTGCAGCGTCTTGTGGGCTGACTGGCGCGGAGTCGGCTGGTTCCTTGGCCGGTTGGATTAGATTTGCGTCGGCCAAGGTGAGATTGCCGATCTGGTCGGCAACGAAGTCGAGGCTTCCGAAAGTTATTGTGTCTCTGGGGGAGAATTTGTCACCGTCGACCCCGCTTGTTGGATCCATCAAGATTGTTGATGTTGATTTCGCCGATCCCCTACCGGCGCGCCAACTGTCGATGTTTTACACCGGCAATATGAATATGGGGCTACTCGGCGGATGAAAACTCGGTGGGTTGCAAAGGAACAAGGAGAAGTTTATACTAGTTTAGGCCCTCGATGTGAGGTAATACCCTACGTCCAGTTGTGGTGTTATTCCTTTGAGGGTTTGTGTTTGTTTCTATGAGCTTGTGTGTCTCCGCCCACAAGGGGGCGCCCTGCCTCCCCTTATATACTGGGGGACAGGGGTACAAGGTAGGAGTCCCAGCCGGATACGGCCAAGGGATCTCCTCGTAGAGATACAATTTACCCGACTAGAACTGTATATTCCTTATCGTACAAGGCAAAGTCTGCCGGGTGCTACTATATCTCTAATTACAAGGCTAGACCCATCCTCTATCCAAGTGGCCCATATGCTTCTGACGAGGTACCCAGGGCCCATGGCCTCCACAACATCGTCCAGTATTCTAGCTTGTCTGTTGATGTAGCCGTCTGAACTTCTGTCCACTCGGCCACAAAGTCGACAAGTGCTTGGGAACTAATTGCTGTCTGAGGCTGGAAGACAATGTCAAATGCCATCAACTCTAGCGCCCACTTAGCGATTCTGCCAGTGGCTTCGTGATTGTGTAGGACGTCCCCGAGTGGATACGATGTGGCGATTGTAACTTGATGCGACTAAAAATAGTGCACCAACTTCCGTACAGTTATGAGCAAACCATATAGCAGCTTCTGGACTTGGATATATCTCATCTTGGATTCGCCTAGGACTTCGCTGACGAAGTAAACTGGCCTTTGAACTTTTTGGATATGACCTGGCTCTGCCCACTCAACTACCAGTACCGTGCTGACTACCTGAGTGGTTGCCGCTAGATACAACATGAGTGGTTCCTGGGGCATTGGTGACGCCAATACAAGTGGTGATGTGATGAACTTATTGAAGTCTTCGAAGGCTTGTTGGGCCTCTGGCGTCCATTGAAAATTTTTGACTTTCTTCAATAATTTGAAAAAGGGCATACCCCGTTCGCCAAGTTGAGAAATAAATCGGCTAAGTGCCGCCATGCAACCCGTCAGCTTCTGTACTTCCTTCTCGCTAGTCAGGGGCACCATGTTCATTATTGTGTTGATTTTCTCTGGATTTGTCTCAATGCCGTGTTGTGAAATGATGAAGCCGAGTAGCTTTCCCGAAGGTACTATGAAGATGCACTTTTTCGGGTTCAGCTTCATCTTGAATCTTCGAAGGCTTTGAAAAGTTTCTTCCAAGTCGGCGATGAGGTCCTCCTTGACTTTGGTCTTTATCACCACATCATTGACATTTGCCTCCACGTTGGGCCCGAGTTGAGTGTGAAGACACCGCTGGATGGCATGTTGATACATTGCGCCAGCGTTTTTCAACCCGAACAGCATAGTGACATAGCAATATGCTCCAAATGGCGTGATGAAAGAAGTCTTCAGGCCGTCCTCCTTCTTTAAGCTGATTTGATGATATCCCGAGTAACAGTTGAGAAAACTGAGTAATTTTTATCCCGTAGTTGAATCGACCACATAATCTATTCTAGGTAGACCAAATGGATCTTTGGGACACGCCTTGTTTAAATCGGTATAGTCGACGCACATGCGCCATTTATCGTTCTTCTTCCGGACCAGAAGTGGGTTTGCCAGCCAATCTGGGTGGAAGACCTCTTTGATGAACCCGGCTGCTAAGAGCTTTGTTATGTCCTCCCATGTAGCATCTTTGCGGTCTTGTGTGAAGCACCGGAGCCATTGTTTCACCGGTTTGGCATCTGGCTTGATGTTTAGGGAATGCTCGATCACCTCCCTTGGTACACCAGGCATGTCGAAAGGCTTTCAAGCAAATATGTCCCTGTTCGCCTGGAGGAAGGTGACGAGCTCGTCTTCCTATTTTGGGTTGACAAGTGCAGTCTAGGTGGGGTCAGAAGGGTCTAAGGGGATCTTCTTTGTTTCCGAGTCTACTTGTGGAGGCCATGGGCCCCGAATACCTCATCACAAGCATATGGGCCACTCGGACAGAGGATGGGCCGAGACTTGTAATTAGAGATATAGTAGCACCCGACAGACTTTGCCTTATACAAAAAGGAATATACAGTCCTAGTCGGGTAAGATGTATCTCTAAGAAAGAAATCCCTTGGCCATGTCCAGCTAGGATTCCTACTTTGTACCCCTGTCCCCCGGTATATAAGGGGAGGCAAGGCGCCCCATGAGGGCAGAAGATTATAGATCAACACAAATCCTCAAAGGAATAACATCATAACTGGATGTAGAGTATTACCTCACATTGAGGGCCTGAACCAGTATAAATCTCCCCGTGTTCCTTTGCAATCCACCGAGTTTCCATCCGCCGAGTAGCCCCATATTCATATTGCCGGTGTAAAACATCGATAGTTGGCGCGCCAGGTAGGGGCTTCGGCGAGATCTACACCAACAATCTCGATGGATCCTACATTAGGAGTCGACGGCAACAAATTCTCCCCAAGAGACACAATAACCTTCGGAAGCCTCGACTTCATCACCGACCAGATCGGCAATCTCACCTTGGCCGATCAGATCCAATCCAACCGGCCGAGGAACCAGCCGACTTCGCGCTAGTCGGCCAACAAGACATCGCAGCCACCGTCATCAACCTGCTGCGGCGATCTTCCACTTCGCCGAGCCTTAGGACAACTCTCTCTTTCGGCATCCGACTCATGCTAGGCCTTGAGCCAGCCCAGGTCAGGCTAGGAAGGGGAGAGATCGTCAATTTCCCGCACAGGCTTGGTAACACCGCAGATCTACATCTCATGCGATAGACCTGATCCCCCACGGTTCAGTTTGGGCATGGCTCAGAGCCGCTCCAGATTGGATCTAGGGAGGTCAGAGTCGTTCTTACTCCGATAAAATACTCGGACTTCGACTCCAGGTCAGACAACGGTTCGAACACCAGTTCGGACTCCAGTCTGGCAAATCTCCTCATCCCCCGCGAAATCTTCATGGCTTCGACTCCCCCACCGGAGGTACGCCGACAACAAGAGGAGCAACAAGAGGAGGTGCGCCGACTACGCCAACAGGAGGAAGCTGATCGTGAGGCTTGCAATGCCGAGCTACGCAAGGCTGGGCGAACCGCTCAGCAATAGATCCTCCAGACAAAAGTCGGCGACCACGACGTCTTCGTCACGCCACAACAGAATGTTGTGGCCGCCGCAACCCTGCTAGACGCGCTCTAGCTCGGGCCTAATCACCAGGCCACCCCGACTATTGCCAAGATCAAGGCAATGATTACAGCTGCTGCCTGTTAGCAGCAACAGCAGTCGGCCGACACAATTGTTCCGACTAACAGATCGGGTTCTCCGGCAGCAGGCTCATCTACATCAGCACGACGCCGGGTGGCTGGCTCAAGTCAGCTAGACGAAGAGTCGCGGCAAACATCACTCGGTGACACCAATAACAACAATCGGCGGCGCCACCAGTACGATCGTTGGCCCAACCAAGATTTCCGAGTTTGTCTACAACGCGACCTCTGACACAACATCAATGCCCGGCACCGCCAACGTGAAGAAGAAGAGCGCCGCCGACTGGAGGATGAGAACGAGCGTTTCGGTCTTCACCACGAGCGGTTTAACCGCCGTGGTCGGAGCCAAAGCCCTCACGAAGACAAAGGCGTTCCAGCTTTCTCCCACGATCTACAGGACGTCGACTGGCCGTTGGGCTTCAAGCCTACGGGGATCGAGAAATACGACGGCAAAACCAACCCCGAGTCCTGGCTCACCGTATACACCCTGGCAATTCGAGCTGTCAGATGTGACCACAAAGCCATGGCTAACTACCTCCCAGTCGAACTAGCCGACTCGACGAGGACATGGCTAACAGGGCTCTCGAGGCAATCGATTGGTTCCTGGGGAGAACTCAGGGAGCGGTTCATCGCCAACTTTCAAGGGACCTACGAGAGGCCGTCTTCTGAGCACGATCTATACCAACTACACTAGAACAAGAACGAGTCTCTGTGCGAATTTATCAAGAGGTTCTCTGAGAAGCGCAACAAAATCCCAATGATCAAGGACGAGGCCGTCATCGCCGCCTTCCGCAAGGGAGTAAAGGACGCCCCGTTCATCGCGAAGTTCACTCGGAAGCCACCATCCTCCATCCAGGCTCTCTTTGACATGGTGAACAAATACGCCGACTAGGCTGAAGCAGTTGCTGAGGCCCTCGACGAGAAGAAGGAGTCCCGGTAGAAGGACCAGAAGGCGAAAGCCAACAATGAGCCATCACAAAATAAGACCGACAACCGCAAGCGTAAGCCGGACAACGAGGTGGCCAACATGGAGCGAACTCGGTCGCGGCCCCAACACAATAACGACTACCAAAAAGTCATGAATGGGCCTTGCCCCTTCCACCCCAAAGGCAAGCATGCGGCCAAAGACTGCTTCATGCTCAAAAAGTTTGCTTCCGAGTAGGCTTCATCATCTGGCGCCGACAAGGACAAAGACAAGCCAGATCAAGGCCCGGCTGACGATTTTCAAGATCCCCAGGCCGAGCTCAACCACATCTTCGGAGGGTCGTCTGCGTACGAGTCCAAGCGGAAGCAGAAGCTCACAGCACACGACGTCAACTCAATCTCTACAGCATACACCCCCCAGTATTTGCGCTGGTCAGAGACGCCCATCACGTTCACCCGCGCAGATCACCTAGATCGGATTTCACACCCGGGACGTTACCCACTCGTCCTAGACCTGGTCGTCAAGAACATCAAGTTGAAGAAAGTCCTCATAGACAGAGGCAGCGTGCTCAATATCCTCTTTGCCAAGACTCTGGATGAGATGAAGATTCCTCGTTCAGATCTGCGGCCGAGTACGGCGCCCTTCCACGGGATAATTCCCGGATTGTCTTCAACACCACTCGGGTAGATCACCTTGCCAGTCACCTTTGGCACGCTGGATAACTTCTGCACAGAAAGCATCTACTCAGAGGTTGCCGACTTCGAGACCGCGTACCACGTGATACTCGGACGACCGGCGCTCGCCAAGTTCATGGCGATACCGCACTATACATACATGGTGCTTAAGATACCTAGGCCAGAAAGAGTCCTCTCCATCCGCAGCGATGTCAAGTAAGCCTTCACCTGTGACAAGGAGAGCTGCGAGTTGGCTCAATCACAAGATGCGGCAGTCGGGTGCAACAGCATTCGGCAAGCCGTCACAACCGAAGTCGAGGAAGATCAAGTTCCGGCCAAAGTAGCGAAGTCAGGAATTTCAGCGGACTCTGACACGAAGAAGATCCCCCTGGACCCTTCCGACACCTCTAAGACTGCTCTAGTCAGGACCGGACTCGACACCAAACAGGAAGACGCGCTCGTCACCTTCCTCCAAGCCAACAAAGACATCTTCGCCTGCAAACCGTCCGACATGCCAGGCGTACCAAGGGAGGTGATCGAGCACGCCCTCAACGTGAAGATAGACGCCAAGCCAGTCAAGCAACGGCTACAGCGCTTCACTCAAGATAGTAAAGATGCTATTTGGGAGGAGATAACCAAGCTTCTCGCAGCTGGGTTTATCAAAGAGGTCTATCATCTGGATTGGCTGGCAAACCCAGTTTTGGTCTGGAAGAAAAACGGTAAATGGTTGTGGAGGCCATGGGCCCCGGGTACCTCATCACAAGATATGGGCCACTCGGATAGAGGATGGGCCGAGTCTTGTAGTTAGAGATATAGTAGCACCCGGTAGATTTTGCCTTGTACAAAAAAGAATATACAATCTTAGCCGGGTAAGATGTATCTCTAAGAAGGAAATCCCTTGGTCGTATCCAGCTGGGATTCCTACATTGTACCCCTGCCCCCCAGTATATAAGGGGAGGCAGGGCGCCCCCTGAGGGCACGAGATCATTGATCGACACAAATCCTCAAAGGAATAACACCACAACTGGACGTAGGGTATTACCTCACATCGAGGGCCTGAACCAGTATAAAATCTCCTTCTGTTCCTTTGCAATCCACCGAGTTTCCCCTTACCGAGTAGCCCTATAATCATATTGCCGGTGTAAAACATCGACAGTTGGAGCGCCGGTAGGGGCTCCGGCAAGTTTCACATCTACAAGCTCAATGGATCCAGCAACCAGAGTCGATGGCAGCAAGTTCTCCCCTGGAGACACAATAACCTTCGGAAGCCTCGACTTCATCGCCGACCAAATCGGCAATCACACCTAGGCCAACACAAATCCAATCCAACCGACTGAGAAATCAGCCGACTCCATGCCAGTCGGCTCACAAGACGCTGCAATGACCATCATCAATCCGACGCAGCAATCTTCAACTTCACCGAGCTTTGGGACAACTTTCTCTTTCGACGTCCGACTCACGCTAGGCCTCGAGCCGGCCCGGGTAGGGCTAAGAGGGGGAGAGATCATTAATCTCCCTGGTAGACTCGGCGACGCCACAGATCTACATTCCACGCAGCAGACCCGATCTCCTGCGATTCAGTTTGAACACGGCCAAGCGCCGTTTCAGATTGAATCTAGAGAGGTCGGAGTCGTTCTTACTCCGATGAATTACTCGGACTCCGACTCCAAGTTGGACAATGGTTCAAACACAAGTTTGGACTCCAGTCTGGCGAGTTTTCTCCTGCCTCGTGAGATCTTCATGGCTTCAACACCACCACCGGAGGTGCGCCGACTACAAGAGGAGCAGCAGGAAGAGGCACGCCGACTACAACAACAGGAGGAAGCCAACCGTGAGGCTCGCAACGACGGGCTACGCAAGGCTGGGCGAGCCGCTCAGCAACAAATCCTCCAGATAAAAGTCGGTGACCATGATGTCTTCGTCATGCCACAACAGAATGTCATGGCCACCACAACCCTACTGGACACACTCCAACTCGGGCCTGACCACCAGGCCACCCCGACTATCACCAAGATCAAGGCGATGATTAAAGCTGCTGCCTGTCAGTAGCAACAGCAGTCAAGTGACACACCTGTGCTGACCAACTGGTCGGGTTCTCCGGTGGCAGGATCATCTACATCAGCATGACGCCGGGCTGCTGGCTCTAGTCGACCCCACGAAGAGTCGCGCCAAACATCACTCGGCGACACCAACAACAACAACCAGCGGCGTCACCAGTATGATCGCCGGCCCAACCAAGATCTCCGAGTTCATCTACAACGCGACCTCCGGCATACCATTAACGCCCGGCACCACGAACGCAAAGAAGACGAGCGTCGCCGACTAGAGGACGACTACGACCATTTTGGCCTCAACCACGGGCGGTTTAACCGCCGTAATCGGAGCTGGAGCCCTCACGAAAAGGTGTTCCGGCTTTTAGCCACGAGCTCCAAGACATCGACTAGCCGTCGGGCTTCAAGCCTACGGCGATCAAGAATGATGACGGCAAAACCAACCTTGAGTCCTAGCTCACTGTATACACCCTGGCAATGCGAGCTGCCGGTGGTGACCACGAAGCCATGGCTAACTACCTCCCAGTCGCACTAGCTGACTCGGCGAGGACATGGCTAATAGGGCTCCTGAGGCGGTCGATCGGTTCCTGGGGAGAACTCAGGGAGCGGTTCACCGCTAACTTTCAAGGGACCTACGAGAGGCCATCTTCCGAGTATGATCTATATCAACTGCACCAGAAGAAGAACAAGTCTCTACGCGACTTTATCAAGAGGTTCTCCGAGAAGCACAACAAAATACCAATGATCAAGGACAAGGCCGTCATCGCTGCTTTCCGCAAGGGAGTAAAGGACGCCCCAAGCAATCCATCAGCTCCTGGGGAGAACTCCGGGAACGCTTCATCACCAACTTCCAGGGAACGTACGAGAGGCCATCTTCCGAGTCCGACCTATATCAGTTGCGCCAAAGGAAGAACGAGTCTCTTCGTGACTTCATCAAGAGGTTTTCTGAGAAGAAGAACTCAATCCCTAACGTCAAGGATGAGGTCGTCATCGCCGCCTTTCGAAAAGGAGTCAAAGACACCTCGTTCATCGACAAATTCACGCGGAAGCCTCCCAACTCTGTCAAGGCCCTATTCGACATGACAAACAAGTACGCCGACTCGGCCCACGCTGTTGCCGAGGCCCTCGATGACAACAAGTCACCCTGACAGAAGAAGCGGGACGACACCGACGACGCGGTCCCAACTAAAGCTGGGAATCGCAAACGCAAGTCAGACGGCTCCATTGTGGCAGTCGGTCACGACCGCCTTCGACCTTCAACAACTGAGGATTATCAGAACAACAAGTGACATGCTCGGGGGCTCACAAGCTCAAACACGAGGATGGCATCCCCACTCCCAAATACCGAACAGCTAAGTCGCTTTCTGATAAACATCTCCTCACTCGGCCTTGCTAGTGCCACAGCCGCTTACACCTAATAGGTGTATAAGCTGCGCATTTACTTTTTTCCGTTTTTGCTCTTAAATGATTACAAAAGTACTCGAGTAGCATAAATCTCGATCCGTGAAACTCTGCTCCATGTAAGACGAACTCAAGTCACCCAAAACGCGTGCCTGGGAAAGAGCCATGAGCCAACTCCCGACGCTAGGGGGCTATGACTAGTCGGGCAGAGTGCTTAAACGTAAGGGGTCAACTACTCGAGGAAATTAATATCAAAAAGAGGAAGAACACGTATTTACATACATTGTAAAATACATTTTATTCGGGTGATTATTTCCATCATCAGATGCTACTCATCCGATATCTTTATATTGCAGGCCCAGCTCCGGATACGCGTGACAGGAACTCAGGCTGCGAGCCCATCTCCTACGCTCGAGGCTGGACAAGTCTGCCAAAATACACTCGGGATGCTCCATGAGGGCTACTCACCGAGTACTTGCGCCAGTCGGGACGTCATCTTCCCCGACTACGCTCCATGCGAGCCAACAATCGGCCCCCGGCGCCAGTCGGGGCTGTATACCACTCGGCTAAACAGGGTATGCCCATGAGGGTCGCCAGCCGAATCCTACGCTAATGCTAGGTTCGGGTACCTTATTTGGTCACGGTTCTGTCAGGTTGGTACGCCCCATGAGGGTCGCTAGCCGAATCCTATGCTAATGCAAGGTTCGGGTGCCTAGCTTGGCTATAATTCTGTTGGATAGGGTACGCCCCATGAGGGTCGCCAGCCGAACCCTCTACTAATGCAAGGTTCGGGTACCTTGTTCGGCTTTACCCAAGTCAGAGAAGACTTATATCGTCAAAGTGCATCCGGAGTTCTCATGCACTGTGTCACACCTGAGGAGGGCAAGCAGATCCTGCATTATACCCACTCAGGCTTACGTGGCAACCAGTTTGCATCCAGAACGTAAGTCGGAAAGGCTTGCGAATAAGGATTTCTCTGGCTGATTGCGGTTACCAACACCAAAAAACTCATCCTGACATGCGATGGATGATACTTCTCTAGAGCTATGCTGGATAGGTCGGCTCAGGCCGGCTTATTTGGTAGCAGCCACCAAGATATGAGTTCCTACAGTAGCATGCTCCATGTGGGCCGCCCGCAGGCTGAGTTGAAATTATAGCGCTGGTGCTACCCACAGGAACCGATGAGGTAAACAGATATGCTTCATGAGAGCCTTATTGCTAAACATATATGTTTGGGTATCTGTCTTATCCACCAGGTCTCGAGGATACATCCTTACAGGGATCACAAGCTGGTCTTCATTAAAATTGGAGATGCAGGTATCTCTCTCGAGTACACCTAACCACGTAATGGATTTATTTTTCATACAGTGGTACTCGGCCTACATGCGCGGCCACCAGTTGCCATGAGCAACATTACTCCAGCCGACATGACGCTGAAGAGTCTAACTTTCGAGTAGTGCACTACTCGGGAGAGACTATAAAATTCTCATTCCCGCTGACATGATGCGGAAGAGTCTAACTTCCGAATGGGACGCCACTCGGGAAAGACTATAAACACCTTTTCCGGCTGACATGATGCCGACGAGTCTAATTTTTGAGTAGTATACTACTCGGGAAAGACTATAAACACCCCCTTTCCAGCTGACATGACGCTGAAGAGTCCCATATACGAGTAGCATCCTACTCGGCAAGACTATAAACGCACATTCCGACTGACATGAAGTCGAAGAGTCCTATATACGAGTAGTTCCCTACTCGGCAAGACTATAAATCATATTCTGGTTGACATGATACCGAAGAGTCTCATGTACCAGTAGTAATCTACTCGGGAAAGACTACAAGGTTAAAGATCTTTGACTTCATGTTTAATTGTTTTCACAATTAAGCACAAAGTCGGGGGCTACACCTAATAGGTGCGCCTATTCGGCGCACACTATTCCAACATCTACATCGAGACCTTCATAGCCTCGCTGCCAGCTGACATGAAGCAGGACTCGGGAGAAGCAGCACTCAGACAAAGAGTACTCGGGAGCAATGCACTCGGGAAGACTTCACCGTGGAGGATGAGCACTCGGCATCAGCTGTGACTCAACTATGAAGGTCTCGGGGGCTACTGTGGGTGCCATGGGCCCCGGGTACCTCATGACAAGCATATGGGCCACTCGGATAGAGGATGGGCCTAGCCTTGTAATTAGAGATATAGCTAGATTCGGCAGACTTCGCCTTGTATAGAAAGGAATATACAGTCCTAGTCGGGTACGTTATATCTCTAAGGGGAGATCTCCTAGTCGTAATCCGATGGGGACTCCTACCTTGTAACCTTGTCCCCCAGTATATAAGGGGAGGCAGGGCGCCCCATGAGGGCAGAAGAGCTCATAGAAGCACACGGCCATACAATTCATCAGAACTACCACCGTATATCCTCAAAGGAATACATACAAACTGGACGTAGGGTATTACCTCACATTGAGGGCCTGAACCAGTATAAAATTTCCTTGTGTTCCTTTGCAATCCACCGAGTTTCCATCCGCCGAGTAGCCCCATATATTTATTGCCGGTGTAAAACATCGACACACTCGGAAGCCACCATCATCCGTTCGGGCTCTCTTTGACATGGCGAACAAATATGCTGACTCGGCTGAAGCAGTCGCCGAGGCCCTCGATGAGAAAAAAGAGTCCCAACAGAAGGACCAGAAGGCGAAAGCCGACAACGAGCCATCACAGAACAAGTTTGGCAACCGCAAGCGGAAATCGGACAACGAGTTGGCCAACATGGAGCGAACTAAGTCACGGCCCCAACGAAACAACGATTACCAGAAGGTCATGAACGGGCCATGCCCCTTTCACCCCAAGGGCAAGCACACGGCCAAAGATTGCTTCATGGTCAAGAAGTTTGCTTCCGAGCAGGCTTCATCATCTGGCGCCGACAAGAGCAAGGACAAGCCAGATCAAGACATGGCCGACGATTTTCAAGATCCCCAGGCTGAACTCAACCACATCTTCGAAGGGCCATCTGTGTATGAGTCTATGTGCAAGCAGAAGCTAACAGCACGTGACATCAACGCAATCTCTACAGCAGACGCCCCCCAATATCTGCGCTAGTCAAACACGTCTATCACGTTCACCCGCGCTGATCATCTAGATCGGGTTTCGCACCCGGGATGCTATCCACTCGTCCTGGACCCTGTTGTCAAGAACATCAAGTTGAAGAAGGTTCTCATAGACAGAGGCGCGCGCTCAACATCCTATTCGCCAAGACTCTGGATGAGATGAAGATTCCTCGTTCAGATCTGCGGCCGAGTACGGCACCCTTCCACGGGATAAATTCCCGGCCTGTCTTCAACACCACTCGGGTAGTTTACCTTGCCAGTCACCTTCGGCACGCAGGATAACTTCCGCACAGAAAACATCTGCTTCGAGGTCACCGACTTTGAGACTGCTTACCACACTATACTCGGACGACCGGCGCTTGCCAAGTTCATGGCAATACCGCACTATACATACATGGTGCTCAAAATGCCAGGGCCAGCAGGAGTCCTCTCCTTCCGCAGCGATGTTAAGCAAGTCTTCACCTGCGACAAGGAGAGTTGTGAATTGGCTCAATCACAAGAGGCGGCAGTCGGGTGCAATAGCATTCGGCAAGCCGTCACAGCAGAAGTCAAGGAGGATCTAGCTCCAGCCAAAAAAGCAGCAAAGTCGGGAATTTCAGCGGACTCGGACATGAAGAAGATCCCCCGGGACCCTTCCGACCCCTCCAAGACTACTCTAGTCGGGACCGGACTCGACCCCAAATAAAAAGATGCGCTCATCACCTTCCTCCAAGCTAACAAGGATATCTTCACGTGGAAACCGTCTGACATGCCGAGCGTACCAAGGGAGGTGATCGAGCACGCCCTCAACGTGAAGATAGACGCCAAGGCAGTCAAGCAACGGCTGCGGCGCTTCGCTCAAGACCGTAAAGATGCTATTCGGGAGGAGATAACCAATCTTCTCGCAGCCGGGTTCATCAAAGAGGTCTATCACCCGGATTGGTTGGTAAACCCAGTTCTGGTCCGGAAGAAAAATGGTAAATGGTGCATGTGCGTCAACTACACCGAACTCAACAAGGCGTGCCCCAAGGACCCATTTGGTTTACCAAGAATAGACCAAGTGGTAGATTCAACTGCAGGGTGTGACCTTCTCAGTTTTCTCGACTGCTACTCAGGATACCACCAAATCAGCCTGAAGGAGGAGGACTGCCTAAAGACATCTTTTATCACGTCGTTTGGAGCATACTGCTACATCACTATGCCGTTCGGTTTGAAAAACGCTAGAGCAACGTATCAACGGGCAATTCAGCGGTGTCTACACACTCAGATCAGGCGCAATGTGGAGGCCTACGTCGACGACGTGGATCAAGACAAAGTCCAAAGAAGACCTCACTGTTGACTTGGAAGAAACCTTCCAAAATCTTCGAAGATTCAAGATGAAGTTGAACCCGAAAAAGTGCGCCTTCGGTGTGCCATCCGGTAAGTTACTCGACTTCATCGTCTCACATCACGGCATCAAGGCCAACCCTGAGAAAGTCAACGCAATTATGCACATGGCTCTCCGACTAGCCAGAAGGACTCCCAGAAGCTGACAGGTTGCATGGCGGCACTAAGCCGGTTTATTTCCCGACTGGGCGAACGGGGCATGCCCTTTTTTAAGCTATTAAAGAAAGCGGACAATTTCCAGTAGACTCCCAAAGCCCAGCAAGCCTTTGAAGACTTCAAGAAATTTCTCACATCACCCCCCGTGTTGGCGTCACCCATGCCGCAAGAAGCGCTGATGCTATATATGGCGGCAACCACTTAGGTAGTCAGCACGGTGCTGGTGGTTGAGCGATCCGAACAGGGTCACATCCAGAAAGTCCAAAGGCCAGTTTACTTTGTCAGCGAAGACCTCGCCGACTCGAAGACAAGATATCCGCAGGTACAGAAGCTGCTCTATGGCCTACTCATCACTGTCCGAAAGCTGGTGCACTATTTTCAAGCACATCAAGTCACGGTGGTCACATTGTTTTCACTCAGGGACGTCCTACATAACCACGAGGCCACCGACCGAATCGCTAAATGGGCGCTCAAGTTGATGGCGTTCGACATCACCTTTCAGCCACGGACAGCAATCAAATCACAAGCTCTAGCCGACTTTATAGCCAAGTGGACAGAAGTTCAAATGCCTACATCAACATCGAAGCTAGAGTACTGGACAATGTACTTCGACGGTTCTCTATGGATCGACGGCGCCGGGGCTGGCGTCGTACTAACGTCGCCCACCGGCGAAAAACTCAAATACGTTCTACAAATCCACTTCTCGGCTTCCCACAACGTCGCCGAGTACGAGGCACTTATCCACGGGCTCCGCATTGCTATATCACTCGGCATACGTCGACTGGTTGTGTGAGGAGATTCTCAACTCATGGTGAACCAAGTCATGAAGGACTGGATATGCCTCGACGATACCATGGCGGCATACTGTCAGGAGGTCCGCAAGATGGAAAACAAGTTCGACAGGCTGGAGATAACACACGTCCTACGACAATACAACGATGCTGCAGATGAGTTGGCAAACATGGGATCCAAGCGAGAAGTGGTCCCGATAGGGATCTTTGTCGAGCAACTTATGGAGCCATCAGTCAAGAAGAAACCAGTACTAGAGCAGTCAGGAGACGAACCTACCCCGGCTACAAATGAGGTGCTGCACATATGTCAAGATTGGCGAACTCCTGTTCTCAAATTCCTCCTAGATGATGAACTCCCAAAAGATCGCAATGAAGCCGAATGAATCAAACGTCGAAGCAAGAGTTTCTTAGTCGTCGGAGAAGACCTGTACCGAAGAAGTGCATCCGGGGTCCTCATGCGCTGCGTCACCACCGAGGAGGGCAAGCAGATCCTGCAGTCGATCCACTCGGGCATATGTGGCAACCACACTGCATCCAGGACATTAGTCGAAAAGGCTTATCGGCAAGGATTTTTCTGGCCAACAGCAGTAACAGATGCAAAAGACATTGTTCGCACATGCGAGGGTTGCCAGTTCTACGCAAGACAAATAAATCTCCCAACCCAAGAACTCCAAACAACCCCAATCTCTTGGCTCTTTGCAGTATAGGGGCTTGACATGGTCGAGCCCTTCAAGAAAGTGCCAGGAGGGTTTACACACTTGTTCATCATGTGGATAAATTCACCAAGTGGATTGAGGCCAAACCCGTTGCAACCATAACAGCGGCACGAGCAAAGGACTTCATCATGAGTATATTATACCAATTCGGGGTCCCCAACCGCATCATCACCGACAATGGAACTTAGTTCACGGGCGGCATATTTCAAGATTTCTGTGACAACTTCGACATCAAGATCTGCTATGCCTCTGTGGCACACCCGCAGAGCAACGGGCAGGTTGAACGAGCCAATGGTATGGTCTTACAAGGTATCAAGGCCAGGATATTCGACCGACTACAACCATACGCGGGCCGGTGGGTCTATGAGCTCCCATCTGTTCTCTGGACTCTCAGAACCACAGTCAGTCGGGCAACAGGGCAATCCCCTTTCTTTCTGGTCTATGGTGCTGAGGCTGTGCTACCAACCGAGTTAGAGTTCGGCTCTCCGCAAGTTCGGGCTTACTCAGAAAACATCTCCAACAATACCCGATTGGTCAAATTAGATCAGTTGGAAGAAGCGAGGGATATCGCAACAATCCAGTCGGCAAGGTATCTTCAAGCCTTGTGTCGCTACCACAATCACAATGTCCGTGGCCACGCCTTTTTGGTCGGAGATCTCGTCCTGAGAAAAATGCAAACCACCAAAGACAAGCACAAACTATCCCCAATCCGGGAAGGGCCGTTCATTATAGCCGAGGTCATGTGGCTAGGCGCCTACCGACTAAAGACCGAAGACGGTCCCCTCATCAGCAACTCATGGAATATAGAACAGCTACGTCCTTTCTATACCTGAGTTTTAAAATTTCATGTGTATAGTTTTTCTCTGACTCACTACGCCGCTTGTTTCTACCAAGTAGTGAGTCGGGGGTTGCGTGTCTTATATGGGCTTTGTCAATAATATATGAGCCTATTTTACTGAAGTTATGAAGTTTTACTATGACTTTCCTATGCCTGCCCGAGTACAGCTTTCTGCGGTGAACGTTTTTATTCAGTTCCTATAGATCAACTCAGTGTAGGCTATGTGGTTGAGTAAAGCTAATGACAACTGAGTAATAGTCTAAAGCTTAGTGGCATTGCACATATATTTACACATGTCCTTACAAAAATCCAGAATACACCGACTGCATGATGTACTGTTTTTACAGATCCAGGTCTCGGGTGATAATCTCCATAGTTGGCCTCGCCTTGGCTATCAGCTCCAGCGCCTCCTCAAGAGTTGTCTCCTCGGCAAACCCCTCCCCAATGGATTCAACATCTGCTCTTGGGTAGATGGACTTGGTCATTGCCAGGGTTCGGGCCATGCCGACAATGATGTGCTCATCTGAGTACCTCTTCAGGGCACTCGGTGCATCCTCAAGGCGCGCCTCCACTTGGGCGATCAAGCTGCAGCTGGTTCCCATGGGGCGAGGAGCCATGATGTCAAGGAGCCCTCTCACGGATCCCAAGAGGGCCTCCCGTGACTCCTTGACGACCCTTATCTCCTCTGCGTAAGCCTGAAATTGGGCCTGGGAATTGGCCCTAGCAGCTACCCGGGTTCACCGACAAGTAAACTTGTTAGGTAAAGATGCAGATGGAGTAATTAACGGATTGGTTAAGACCATCGTCAGAAGGGAGACTTACTGTCATAGTCGGCCTCCCATCTGGCTACGGTCCTCTCCAGTTCGGTTTTTTCCTTCTCGAGCTTAGTGTTGGCCTCCTTCAACTCGGCCTTCTCTCGCTCAAGCTCGGTTTTGGCCCCTGTCAGGTCAGCCTTATCTTTCTCAAGGATGGCCCTGGCCCTCTCGGCCTCCTACAGCTGTTCTTCTCCCTCCGTTTGGGTCTTCAATTCGGCTTCGAGGGCTGCATGACAGATTAGTCAAGAACTCGGCGTTGCAGTCAAGACACAACTGGGCAGTCTGGAGATAACACAGCTGGAGAAATGTATTGAGGATTTGGTCAGGGAGAAGTGTTCTGGAGGCTCACCTCTTATCTTCTTGGCTTGGTTCCAATTCTCATTCCTGAGCTCGGTGACAAACTCCCTCAACCAAGATTCCCTCTCCTGGCTGCGCCCCTCCACTTCGGCTTTCAAGGCCCGGAGTTGGTCCAACTCTTGGAGTTGGGGGGCGATTTGGGTCAGCACCTCGTGCATTTTCTCTGAGCGATCGACAAGCTTCTGCTCGGGGAGTAACAAGTCAAAGCAGAATCAAGCATCAAGAAATACTACCAAGATTCCAACACAGCGGAAGTCATACCCAAATCCCCTGGGACACGGCAAGTGTGGCATGAAGCAGGTCATCACGTTCCTTTTCCGCTGCCACCTCATCGACCTTGTAACTCCACGTAGTTCCATCGAGCGCTGTCCAGTGGAATGTCCTCGGGAACTTGCGCAGAGGGGCCTCGATCCTGGGGAGGTCGGGTCTGTCCGAAGAAAGGGACAGCGCCGATGATGACAACGATGACCAGGATGGCGATGGGGTCCTGGCCCCCAACTCGGCAGCGGGGGCTGGCTCGGGAGCTGCAGAGGTGGCTTCAACATCAGGCTCTGGCTCAGGAGCTACAGCGACAGCTTCGACGACGGGCGCTGGCTCAGGGGCTGGAGCGGCAGCTTCGGGAGCTGCCCCTTGGTCGGCCGGGGTTGGTGACCCTACAGTCGGGGTAGTCTCAGTCTCTGCAACCAGGGCCACCGCCGGCTCAGCAGGTGTGTTTGCTGGCACTAGATCGGCTAGGGCAGGCTTGACAGCAGGGGCAGTGGGCATGACTTCTTTAAGATTAATGTCGACCTGCTTCCTGCATAATGAGTCAGACATCAAGGCGCCACAATGCTTAATGTGATTTTCAGAAGACCCAGAATGGCCTACCTCTTGGAGAACTTGAGCTTCTGTCCGGGAGATCCAGAGGGCGGCATTGGAGGGCTGCTAGCTGTCGGGCCTGAGGGCACGGCAGTCGGCGGTGGCATTTCTGTCCTAGTCAGCCTTGTTCGCGATGTGGTTGGCTAGGGCGCTCGGGTACTCGGCGGCGCTGGGGCCGACCTTGTACTCGGCTGTGCTTGGGTTGGGCTCGATGTTGTTGAGCTCGACCGCGCCGGTCCTAGTCTGGGGCTCGATGTCCTGGGTGCTGTGCCGGCGGGGTCCCTTATCCTTAAACTCCCGGCTGCGGCACTCGGCCTCACAACCTTCTCCTTGCCCCGATCTACAATGGGTTTCTTCCCTGCTCTCTTGGAGTCGGGCTGGGCGGCAGAAGGACTTCTCGGCCTCTTCTTTGACTTTGTGGCCGACAACAGACGAGAGTCATCATCAAACTCCTAGCACCACTGCAAACGATTCAACAATATACATCACACAACGCTGATCAACTATGGATACATATCTACAGACATTCATCAAAGAAGAGCAGCAAGGGTTACCTCGGGACGAGGTTGGTTTCGGCTATAAGCCACGATGGAGTGTTCTGTGTCCTCGGTTTCGATTACCCCATTAGAGAAATAAGTGAACAATATTTCAGTCACTTTTTGCTGGTCAATCACTTCTCGGCTTTCTCGGTTAGGGTCATTCTTCCCTTGGTAATCCTAGCAAAATTCGCTCCTTAGCTTGAGTGGCTGAATGCGCCGAGTCAGGAAGCGCTTGGCGACCCAGGGGCCGGTCAGGCCAGCTTTCTTGAATTTGTCCAACCTCGCCAGCAACTGATGCACCTGGCCCATCTCTTCAAAGGTTGGATCCGATGACCAACTAGGCGAGACCGCCGGGGGCTTTCCGGTGAATGGAGGCAGGGAAGGTTCTAGATCAGAGCAGTAGAACCACTCCTTATGCCAACCTTTCAAGGAGGACTTCAAAGGAAGACTGATATAAATTTTCTTCATCTCACTCCTCAACTGAAGGCCAGCCCCCCAATCACCTGGACCCTATTCTTAGAAGGTTGGGGCTTAATGTGGAATAAGTGCCTGAAGAAATTAAAGTGGGGCTCTACACCCAGATAGCACTCGCAAAGAGTCACAAAGATAGAGATTTGTAGGATTGAGTTGGGATTCAGATTCACCAACTCCAATCCATAGAAACTAAGAAGACGGCGGAGGAATGCAAAGGACAGAAGAAACAAACCCCGGTCAAAGAAAGAGGCAAAAACGACAGTTTCGCCGGCTTCGGGATTTGGAACTGGCTCACCCTCAGCCGGGCGCCAGCGGATGATATCGCGGCTCTGCAGCCGCAGCGACTTTTCCAGCTTCTCCAGTTTCGACCGGCTACAATCCGAGGTCAGCCACCCCTCGTCCGATGCCCCATCGAAAATTTGGAACCTTCGGCATGGTCGAGGGGATAGGAAATTTGGGGGAAATGTGGTCGGGGGCTTGGAATGGACAAAGGAAGGCAGAATCGCTCGAGCTTTGATGGGGAGGAGCAAACAATGGCGAACCCTAGCGGAGCACGAGGCGAAATTTCGGCGTGGAGCTGGGAAGATGAAACGATTGGTCGCTTGGGGAAGATAGAGGAATCTTTTCTCTCTCCCCCAACCTTTATAGAGCTTGCGCCGACTAATGGGCTTGGGCCTACACAGTCAGTGCTGGGCCACCAAGATATGAGTTTCTACAGTAGCACATTCAATATGGGTCGTACGATGGCTGTGTTAAAATCACAGTACAGGTGCTACCAACAGGAACCGATGAGGTAAACAGATATGCTTCATGAAGGCCTAATTGCTAAACATATATGTTTGGGTATCTGTCTTATCCACCAGGTATCGAGGATATATCCTTAGGAGGATCACAAGCTGGTCTTCATTAAAATTGGGGATGTAGGTATCTTTCTCGAGTACACCTGACCACGCAATGGATTTATTTTCATAAAGTGGTACTCGGCCTACATGCTTGGCCAACAATTGCCATGAACAACGTTATTCCAGCCGACATGACGCTGAAGAGTCTAACTTTCGAGTAGTGCACTACTCGGGAAAGACTATAAATATCTTTTCTAGCTGACATGATGCTGAGGAGTCTAACTTCCGAGTGGGACGCCACTCAGGAAAGACTATAAACCCCCTTTTCCGGCTGACATGAAGCTGAAGAGTCCCATATACGAGTAGCATGCTACTCGGCAAGACAATAAATCACATTCTAGTTGACATGATACTGAAGAGTCTCATATACCAATAGTATACTACTCGGAAAAGACTATAAGGTTAAAAATCTTTGACTTTATGTTTAATTGTTTTCACAATTAAGCACAAAGTCGGGGGCTATACCTAATAGGTGCGCCTATTCGGTTCACACTATTCATATACCTATATGAAGCCCTTCATAGCCTCGCTGCCAGCTAACATGAAGCAGGACTCGGGAAGAAGACGCACTTGGATAAAGAGTACTTGGGAAGCAATGCACTTGGGCAATCTTCACCGTGGAGGATGAGCACTCAGCATTAGCTGTGACTCAACTATGAAGGTCTCAGGGGCTATTGTGGAGGCCATGGGCCCCGGGTACCTCATCACAAGCATATGGGCCACTCAGATTGAGGATGGGCCGAGTCTTGTAGTTAGAGATATAGTAGCACCCGGTAGATTTTGCCTTGTACAAAAAAGAATATACAATCTTAGCCAGGTAAGATGTATCTCTAAGAAGGAAATCCCTTAGTCGTATCCGGCTGGGATTCCGACCTTGTACCCCTGCCCCCCAGTATATAAGGGGAGGCAGGGTGCCCCCTGAGGGCACGAGATCATTGATCGACACAAATCCTCAAAGGAATAACACCACAACTGGACGTAAAGTATTATCTCACATCGAGGGCCTGAACCAGTATAAAATCTCCTTGTGTTCCTTTGCAATCCACCGAGTTTCCCCTTGCCGAGTAGCCCTATAATCATATTGCCGATGTAAAACATCGACAATGGCACATGTGCATCGACTACACCGATCTCAACAAGGCATGCCCCAAGGATCCATTTGGCTTACCAAGAATAGACCAGGTGGTGGATTCAACTGTGGGGTACGAACTTCTCAGCTTTCTCGACTGCTACTCGGGATACCACCAAATCAGCCTGAAGGAGGAAGATTGCCTAAAGACGTCTTTTAACACACCGTTTGGAGCGTACTGCTACATCACTATGCTGTTCAGATTGAAAAACGCTGGAGCAACGTATCAATGGGCAATTCAGCGATGTCTACACACTCAGATCGGGCGCAACGTGGAGGCCTACGTCGACGACGTGGTGATCAAGACCAAGTCCAAAGAAGACCTCATCGCTGACTTGGAAGAAACCGTCCAAAATCTTCGAAGATTCAAGATGAAGTTGAACCTAGAAAATTGCGCCTTCGGTGTGGCATCCGGCAAGTTACTTGGCTTCATCCTCTCACATTGTGGCATCAAGGCCAACTCGGAGAAAGTCAATACAATCATGAACATGGCACCCCCGGCTACCCAAAAGGACGTCCAGAAGCTAACAGGCTGCATGGCGGCACTCAGCCGGTTTATCTCCCGACTGGGCGAACGGGGCATGCCCTTTTTCAAACTATTGAAGAAAGCGGAGAATTTCCAATGGACTCTTGAAGCCCAGCAAGCCTTCGAAGACTTCAAGCAATTTCTCACATCAACCCCCGTGTTGCCATCACCCATGCCCCAAGAACCGCTAATGCTATACCTGGCGGCAACTACTCAGGTAGTCAGCACGGTGTTGATGGTTGAGCGATCCGAACAGGGTCACATCCAAAAAGTTCAACGGCCAGTCTACTTCGTCAGCGAGGTCCTTGCCGACTCAAAAACAAGATATTCGCAAGTCCAAAAGCTACTCTATGGCCTACTCATCACGGTCCGAAAACTGGTGCACTATTTCCAAGCACACCAGGTCACATCCAAAAAGTTCAATGGCCAGTCTACTTCGTCAATGAGGTCCTTGCCGACTCAAAAACAAGATATCCGTAGGTCCAAAAGCTGCTCTATGGCCTACTCATCACGGTCCGGAAGCTGGTGCACTATTTCCAAGCACACCAAGTCACGGTGGTCACATCGTTTCCACTCGGGAACGTCCTGCATAACCACGAGGCCACCAGCCGAATCGCTAAATGGGCGCTTGAGTTGATGGCGTTCGACATCACCTTTCAGCCACGGATAGCAATCAAATCACAAACTCTAGCTGACTTTGTAGCCGAGTGGACAGAAGTTCAAATACCTACATTAACAGTGAAGCTAGAGTACTAGACAATGTACTTCGACGGTTCTCTATGGATTGGCAGCGCCGGGGCTGGCGTCATACTAACGTCCCCCACCGGCGAAAAACTCAAGTACGTTCTACAAATCCACTTCCCGGCTTCCCACAACATCGCCGAGTATGAGGCACTTATCCACGAGCTCCGCATTGCTATATCACTCGGCATACGTCGACTGGTTGTGCGCGGGGATTCTCAACTCGTGGTGAACCAAGTCATGAAGGACTGGACATGTCTCGACGATACCATGGCGGCATACTGTTAGGAGGTCCGCAAACTGGAAAGCAAATTCGATGGGCTGGAGATAACACATGTCCTACGACAATACAATGATGCTGCAAACAAATTGGCAAACATGGGATCCAAGCGAGAAGCAGTCCCCACAGGGATCTTTGTCAAGCAACTTATGGAGCCATCAGTCAAGAAGAAACCAGTGGCAGAGCAGTCGGGAGGCGAACCTACCCCGGCCACAGACGAGGTGCTGCACATATGTCAAGATTGGCGGACTCCTGTTATCACAATCGCAATGTCCGTGGCCGTGCCTTTTTGGTTGGACATCTCGTCTTGAGAAAAATACAAACCACCAAAGACAGGCATAAACTATCCGCAATCTGGGAAGGGCCGTTCATTATAGTGGAGGTTACTCGGCCAGGCGCTTACCGACTGAAGACCGAAGACTGTGCCCTCAGCAGCAACTCATGGAATATACAACAGCTACGTCCTTTCTATACCTGAGTTTATACTTTTTCATGTGTACAGTTCCTCTCTGACTCACTACGGCGCTTGTTCCAACCGAGTAGTGAGTCGGGGGCTGCATGTATTATATGTGCTTTGTCAATAATATACGAGCCAATTTTACTTAAGTTAAGAAGTTTTGCAACGACTTTGTTGTGTTTTGTCGATGTTTTACACTGGCAATATGAATATGGGGCTACTCGGCGGATGGAAACACGGTGGATTGCAAAGGAACACAAAGAGATTTTATATTAGTTCAGGCCCTCGATGTGAGGTAATACCCTACGTCCAGTTGTGCTGGTATTCCTTTGAGGATTTGTGTCGATCAATGATCTTCTGCCCTCATGGGGCGCCCTGCCTCCCCTTATATACTGGGGAACAAGGGTACAAGGTAGGAATCCCAGCCGGACACGTCCAAGGGATTTCCTTCTTAGAGATACATCTTACCCGACTAGGACTGTATATTCCTTTTTGTACAAGGCAAAGTCTGCCCGGTACTATTATATCTCTAATTACAAGTCTCGGCCCATCCTCTGTCCGAGTGGCCCATATGCTTGTGATGAGGTACCCGGGGCCCATGGCCTCCACAGTAGCCCCTGAGACCTTCATAGTTGAGTCACAGCTGATGCCGAGTGCTCATCCTCCATGGTAAAGATTACCCGAGTGCATTGCTCGCGAGTACTCTTTGTCTGAGTGCTTCTTCTTCCCGAGTCTTGCTTCATGTCAGCTGGCAGCGAGGCTATGAAGGGCTTCATGTAGATGAATGAATAGTGTGCACCGAATAGACGCACCTATTAGGTGTCATCCCCGACTTTGTGCTTCATTGTGAAGACAATTAAACATAAAGTCAAAGATCTTTAACCTTGTAGTCTTTCCCGAGTAGTATACTACTAGTATATGAGACTCTTCGGTATCATGTCAACCGAAATATGATTTTATAGTCTTGCCGAGTAGCATGCCACTCGTATATGGGACTCTTCAGCTTTATGTCAGTTGGAAACGGGGTTTATAGTCTTTCCCGAGTGGCGTCCCACTCAGAAGTTAGACTCCTCAGCGTCATGTCAGCTGGAAAGAAGGTTTATAGTCTCTCACGAGTAGTGCACTACTCGAAAGTTAGACTCTTTAGCATCATATCGGCTGGAATAATGTTGCTCATGGCAACTGTTTGCCAAGCATGTAGGCCGAGTACCACTTTATAAAATTAAATCCATTGCGTGGTTAGGTGTACTCGAGAAAGATACCTGCATCCCCAATTTTAATGAAGACCAGCTTGTGATCCTTATAAGGATATATCCTCGATACCTAGTGGATAAGACAGATACCCAAACACATATGTTTAGCAATTAGGCCTTCATGAAGCATACATGTTTACCTCATCGGTTCCTGTTAGTAGCACCTGTACTGCGATTTTAACACAGCCAGCGAACGGCCCATATTAAGCGTGGTACTGTAGAAACTCATATCTTGGTGGCCCAGTACCGACTATGTAGGCCCAAGCCCATGAGTCAGCACAGGCTCTATAAAGGCTGGGGGAGAGAGAAAAGATTCTTCTATCTTTCCCAAGCGACCAATCGTTTCATCTTCCCAGCTCCGCACCGAAATTTCGCCTCCCGCTCTGCTAGGGTTCACCATTGCTTGCTCCTCCCCATTGAAGCTTTAGCGATTCTGCTTTCCTTTGTCCATTCCAAGCCTCCAACCACATTTCCCCCAAATTTCTTGTCCCCCCAACCATGCCGAAGGTTCCAGATTCCGTTGGGGCATCGGACAAAGGGTGGCCGACCTCGGATTGCAGCCGGTCAAAGCTGGAAAGGCTAGAGAGGTCACTGCAGCTGCAAAGCCATGACATCATTAGCTGGCGCCCGACTGAGGGTGAGTCAGTTCCAAATCCCCAAGCTAGCGAGACTGTTGTTTTTGCCTCTTTCTTTGACCGGGGTTTGTTTCTTCCCTCTTCCGAGTTCCTCCGCCGTCTTCTTGGCTTCTATGGATTGGAGTTGGTAAATCTGAATCCCAACTCAATCTTGCAAATATCTATTTTCATGACTCTTTGCGAGTGCTACTTGGGTGTGGAACCCCACTTTAATTTCTTTAGGCACTTATTCCACATCAAGCCCCAACCCTCCAAGAATAAGGTCCAGGTGATTGGGGGGGCTGGCCTTCAGTTGAGGAGTGAAATGAAGAAAATATATATCAATCTTCCTCTGAAATCCTCCTTGAAAGGTTGGCATAAGAAGTGGTTCTACTGCTCTGATCTGGAACCCTCCCTGCCTCCATTCACCGGCTCACCACCGGCGGTCTCACCCAATTGGTCGTCGGATCCAACCTTCGAAGAGATGGGCCAAGTACATCAGTTGCTGGCAAGGATGGAGAAATTTAAGAGAGCTGGCCTGACCGGCCCTTGGGTAGCCAAGCGTTTCTTGACCCGGCGTGTCCAGCCATTGAAGCTGAGGAGCAAATTTTGCTAGGATTACCAAGGGAAAAATGACCCTGACCGAGAAAGCCGAGAGGTGGCTAACCAGCAAAAAGTGACTGAAACATTATTCACTTATTTCTCCAATGGGGTGATCGAAACCGAGGACGCAGAGCGCTCCATCGCGGCTTATAGCCGAAACCGGCCTCGTCCTGAGGTAACCCTTGCTTCTCTTCTATGATGACTGCCTGTTAGACATGTATTCATAATTGCTCAGCGTCATGCAATGTATATTGTTGAATCATTTGCAGTGGTGCAAGGAGTTTGATGATGACTCCCGTCCGTTGTCAGCCACGAAGTCAAAGAAGAGGCCGAGAAGTCCTTCTGCCGCCCAGCCCGACTCCAAGAGAGCGGGGAAGAAGCCCATTGTGGATGAGGGCAAGAAGAAGGTCATCAGGCCGAGTGCCGCAGCCGAGAGCCTCAAAATCAGAGACACCACCAGCGCAGCCGCTAGGCCTTCAAGCCCCGGACTGAGACCAGCACAGTCGGGCTCAATAACATCGAGCCCAAAAAGCGCACCGCCGAGTAAGAAGTCAAGCTCAGCGCTGCCAGGCCCAGCGACATCGAGGCCAAGGATGGCGCCTCCGAGTTCACAGTCACCCCAGCCGGCCACTCCACAAGCGAGGCCGACTAGGATGGAAGTGCCGCCACCGACCACCGCGTCGTCAGGCCTGACAGCCAGCGGCCCTCCAGTGCCGCCCTCCAGATCTCCCAAAAAAAGCTCAAGTTCTCCAAGAGGTAGGCCATTCTGGGTCTTCTGAAAATCATGTTCAGCATTGTAGCGTCTTCATATCCGACTCGTTACGCAGGAAGCGGGTCGACATTAATCATAAGGAAATCACGCCAACTGCCCCTGCTGTCAAGCCTGCCTCAGCAGATCCAGCACCAGCGAGCACGCCTGCTGAGCCGGCGGTGGCCCCAGTTGCAGAAACTGAGACCGCCCCGACTGCAGGGCCGCCAACACCGACCGACCAAGGGGCGGTTGCTGAAGCCGCTATTCCAGCCCCTGAGCCGGCGCCCGTTGTCGAAGCCGTCACTGCAGCTCCTTAGCTAGCCCCCGACGCCCCGAAGGCCGCCGAGATGGGGGCCAGGACCCCATCGCCATCCTGGTCACCGTCGTCGTCGTCGGCGGCGGTGCAGTCCCTTCCTTCGAACAGACCCGACCTCCCCAGGATCGAGGCCCCTCCACGCAAGTTCCCGAGGACGTTCCGCTAGACGGCGCTCGACAGAACTACGCGGAGCTACAAGCACGATGAGGTGGCGGCGGAAAGGGACGAGAAGACTTGCTTTGTGCCACAATCGCCGCGTCCTAGGGGATTCAGGTATGATTTCCGTTGTATTGGAATCTCGGTAGTGTTTCTTGATGCCTGACTATGCTTTGACTTGTTACTCCCCGAGCAGAAGCTTGTCGATCACTCGGAGAAAATGCATGAGGTGCTGACCCGAGTTGCCCCCCAGCTCCAAGAATTGGAACAGCTCCGGGCCTTGGAAACCGAAGTAGAAGGGTGCAGCCAGGAGAGGGAATCTTGGCTGAGGGAGGCTGTCACCCAGCTCAAGAGTGAGAATTGGGACCAAGCCAAGAAGATAAGAGATGAGCCTCCAGAATACTTCTTCCTGACCAAATCCTTAACATATTTCTCTAGCTGTGTTATTTCCCGACTGCCTAGTGGTGTCTTGACTGCAACGTTGAGTTCTGGACTAATCTGTCGTGCAGCCCTCGAAGCCGAGTTGAAGACCCAAACAGAGGGAGAGGAACAGCTGAAGGAGGCCGAGAGAGCCAGGGCCGAACTTGAAAAGGACAAGGCCGACCTGAAAAAGGCCAAAACCGAGCTTGAGCTAGAGAAGGCCGAGTTGAAAAAGGCCAATACCAAGCTCGAGAAAGAAAATTTTGAACTAGAGAAGGCCATAGCCAAGTGGGAAGCCGACTACAAAAGTAAGTCTCCGCCCTGACAATATCCTTAGCCAATCCATTAATTACTCCGTCTGCAGCTTTGCTCAACAAGTTTTCTTGTTGGTGAACCCGGGTAGCTACTAGAGCCAATTCCCAGATCAAGTTTCAGGCCTTCGCAGAGGAGATCAGGGTAGTCAAGGAGTCACGGGAAACCCTTGCTGAGTCCGTGAAAGGGCTCCTTGACCTGATGGACCCTCGTCCTGTGGGAACCAGCTCCAGCACAATCTTCCAACAGGAGGAGCGCCTTAAAGATGCACCGAGTGCCCTGAAGAGGTACTCGGATGAGCATGTTATTGCCGGCGTGGCCCAGACCCTGGCAATAACCAAGTCCATCTACCCAAGGGCAGATGTTGAAGCCATCGGGGAGGGGTTTGCCGAGGAGACGACTCCTGAGGAGGTGCTGGAGCTGATAGCCAAGGCGAGGCCGACTGCAGAGATTATCACCCAGGACCTATGTATGTAAAAACAGTATATCAAGTCATTGCAAAACTTCATAACTTAAGTGAAATAGGCTTGTATGTTATTGACAAAGCGCATATAATACATGCAGCCCCCGACTCACTACTCGGTTGGAACAAGCGGCGTAGTGAGTCCGAGAGGAACTGTACACATGGGAAAGTATAAAACTCAGTAATAGAAAGGACGTAGCAATTCTATATTCCATGAGTTGCTGATGAGAGCACCGTCTTCGGTCCTCAGTCGGTAGGCGCCTGGCCGAGTAACCCCCGCTATAATGAACGGCCCTTCCCAGATTGGGGATAGTTTATGCCTGTCTTTGGTGGTTTGTATTTTTCTCAAGACGAGATCTCCAACCAAAAAGGCATGGCCACGGACATTGCGATTGTGATAACGACGCAGGCCTTGAAGGTAACTTGCCGACTGGATTGTTGCGATATCCCTCGCTTCTTCCAACTGATCTAGTTCGACCAATCGGGTGTTGTTTGAGATGTCTTCTGAGTAAGCCCAAACTCGCGGAGAGCCGAACTCTAACTCGGTTGGTAGCATAGCCTTAGCACCATAAACCAGAAAGAAAGGGGATTGCCCTGTAGCCCGACTAACCGTGGTTCTGAGAGACTAGAGAACAGATGGGAGTTCTTGTACCCACCGGCCCGCGTATGGTTGTAGTCGGTTGAATATCCTGGCCTTCATACCTTGTAAGACCATACCATTGGCTCGTTCAACCTGCCCGTTGCTCCGCGGGTGTGCCACAGACGCATAGCAAATCTTGATGCCGAAGTTGTCACAGAAATCTTGAAACACGCCGCCTGTCAACTGAGTACCGTTGTCGGTGATGATGCGGTTAGGGACCCCGAATCGGTATAATATACTCATGATGAAGTTCTTTGCTCATGCCGCTGTTATGGTTGCAACGGGTTTGGCCTCAATCCACTTGGTGAATTTATCCACTGCAACGAACAAGTGTGTGAACCCTCCTGGCGCTTTCTTGAAGGGCCTGACCATGTCAAGCCCCCATGCTACGAAGGGCCAAGAGATTGAGATTGTTTGGAGTTCTTGGGCTGGGAGATTGGTTTGTCTTGCGTAGAACTGGCAACCCTCGCATGTGCGAACAATGTCTTTGGCATCTGTTACTGCTGTTGGCCAAAAAATCCCTGCCGGTAAGCCTTTTTGACTAACGTCCTGGATGCGGCATGGCTGCCACATACGCCCGAGTGGATCGAGTGCAGAATCTGCTTGCCCTCCTCGGTGGTGACGTAGCGCATGAGGACCCTGGATGCACTTCTTCGGTACAGGTCTTCTCCGACGACTAAGAAACTCTTGCTTCGATGTTTGATTCGTTCGGCTTCACTGTGATCTTCTAGGAGTTCATTGTCCAGGAGGAATTTGAGAACAAGAGTCCGCCAATCTTGACATATGTGTAGCACCTCCTTTGTAGCCGAGGTAGGTTCGCCTCCCGACTACTCTGGCACTGGTTTCTTCTTGACTGATGGCTCCATAAGTTGCTCGACGAAGATCCCTGTCGGGACCACTTCTCATTTGGATCCCATATTTGCCAATTCATCTGCAGCATCATTGTATTGTCATAGGACATGTTTTATCTCCAGTCCGTCGAACTTGTGTTTCAGCTTGCGGACCTCCTGACAGTATGCCGCCATGGTATCGTCGAGGCATGTCCAGTCCTTCATGACTTGGTTCACCACGAGTTGAGAATCCCCGCGCACAACCAATCGATGTATGCCGAGTGATATAGCAATGCAGAGCCCGTGGATAAGTGCCTCGTACTCGGCGACGTTGTGGGAAGCCGGGAAGTGGATTTGTAGAACGTACTTGTGGGAGGCTATACTCAGGCAAACATGTGGAGGCCATGGGCCCCGGGTACCTCATCACAAGCATATGGGCCACTCGGACAGAGGATGGGCCAAGACTTGTAATTAGAGATATAGTAGCACCCGGTAAACTTTGCCTTGTACAAAAAGGAATATACAGTCCTAGTCGGGTAAAATGTATCTCTAAGAAGGAAATCCCTTGGCCGTGTCCAGCTGGGATTCCTACCTTGTACCCCTGTCCCCCGGTATATAAGGGGAGGCAAGGCGCCCCATGAGGGTAGAAGATTATAGATCAACACAAATCCTCAAAGGAATAACATCATAACTGGACGTAGGGTATTACCTCACATTGAGGGCCTGAACCAGTATAAATCTCCCCGTGTTCCTTTGCAATCCACCGAGTTTCCATCCACCGAGTAGCCCCATATTCATATTGCCGGTGTAAAACATTGACACCACTGAGATTCCCGACTTGGCTGCTTTTTTCACCGGGACTTGGTCATTCTCGTTTGCAGTTGTTGTGGCTAGTCGGATATTGGTTCATCCGACTGCTGCTTCGTGAGACTGGGCCAGCTCACAAATCTCCTTGTCACAGGTGAAGGCTTGCTTAATATCGCTGCGCAAGGAGAGTACTCCTGCTGGTCCCGGCATCTTGAGCACCATATATGTATAATGCGGCACTGCCATGAATTCGGCTAGTGCGGGCCGTCCGAGTATGGCGTGGTACGTGGTCTCGAAGTCGGCCACCTCGAAGCAGATGTTTTCCGTGTGGAAATTTTCCCACATGCCAAATGTTACTAGCAAAGTGATCTATCCGAGTGGGGTTGAAGAGAGGCCAGGGATTACCCCGTAGAAGGGAGAAGTACTCAGCCGCAGCTCAGATCGATGTATCTTCATCTCGTCGAGCCTCTTGGAGAACAAGATGTTGAGTGCGCTTCCTCCATCAATGAGAACTTTTTTCAGCTTGATGCTTCTGATGATCGGGTCCAGGACGAGTGGATAACGTCCTGGATATGTTACTCGATCGGGGTGGTCCGCGTGGTCAAAGGTGATTGCCGTCTCCGACCAGCGCAAATATTAGGGGGTCTGGTGAGACCAAGTTCACCTCTCAGGTGGTTAACTTCTGTTTGTGCTTGGACTCGTACGCAAACGGCCCTCCAATTATGTGATTGAGTTCAGCCTGGGGATCTTGATAGTCGCCACCTGCGCCCAAGTCCAGCTTATCTTTGTCCTTCTGCTCACTAGACGTAGATATCTACTCGGAAGCAAACTTCTTAAGCATGAAGCAATTTTTGACCGCGTGCTTTCCCTTTCGGTGAAAAGGGCATGGCCCATTCATGACCTTCTGATAGTCATCTGTCCTCGGGGGTCGCGGTCAGCTGCACTCAATAGTTGCCACAACATTGTCCGACTTGCGTTTGCGGTTGCCAGACTTAGTCAGGGCCGCATCGTCGGTGTCCTTCTGCTCCTTCTTGTCATCAAGGGCCTCAGCAATAGCGTCGGTCGAGTCAGTGTATTTGTTTGCCATATCGAAAAAGCCTTGACAGAGTTGGGAGGCTTCCGAGTGAATTTAGCGATGAACCGGGTATCTTTCACTCCCTTGCTGAAAGCAGCAATGACGACCTCGTCCTTGATCTTGGGTATTGAGTTCCTCTTCTCGGAGAACCGCTTGATGAAGTCGCAGAGGGACTCATTCTTTCTTCGGTGGCACTGGTACAGGTTGTACTCGGGCAACGACCTCTCGTAAGTTCCCTAGAAGTTTGCGATGACGCGTTCACGTAATCCCCCCCAGGAGCCAATTGACCGCCTAGGAAGCCCTATCAGCCATGTCCTTGCCGAGTCGGCCAAGGCTACTGGCAGGTAGTCAGCCATGGCCTTGTGACCGCCTCCAGCTACGCGTATTGCCAAGGTGTATACGGTCAGCCAGGACTCCAGGTTGGTCTTCCTATCATACTTTTCTATACCAGTCGGCTTAAAACCGATGACCAGTCAACCTGTTGTAGTTCGTGGGTGAACGCCAGAACTCTTTCGTCTGGGTGAGGGCTCTGACTCTAACTGCGGTGATGAAACCGCTCGTGTGGAGGCCGAAGCGCTCGTGCTCGTCTTCGAGTCAGCAGCGTTTATCCTCCTCGCGTTCCCGGCATCGAGCGTTGATGTGATGACGGAGATCTCACCGCAGCCATGCTCAGGCATCCTGGTTGTCACGGCGGTCCTTGTGATGATCTCGCCGTCAGTCGTTGTTTCGGTTGCCGAGAGACGTATGGTGTGACTCTGAGTGATGCTGACTAGAGCCAGCTGCTCGGCATCGTGCTAAAGCAGACGAGATTGTTTCATCTGAAGCCATCTTGTTTGACGGTATGAGTGTGTCTCCAGACTGCTGTCGTTGTTGACATGCTGCAGCAATGATCATAGCCTTGATCTTTGCAATAGTCGGGGTAGCCTGGTGGTCGGGCCCGAACTACAAGGTGTCTAATAGTGTGGCAGCAGCCATGACGTTCTGTTGTGGAGTCAGGAAGACGTCGTGGTCGCCTACTCGGGTTTGGAGGATCTCTTGCTAAGTAGTCCACCTTGCCTTGTGCAAGTTGTCGTTGCGAGCATCACGCTCGGCTTGCAAGTGTCGTGCATCCTCCTCCTGTTGCTCACGTAGTCAGTGGGCTTCCTCTTCCTGCTGGTCATGTAGTCGGCACGCGTCTTGCCCTGGGGTTGATCCCTTTGACGCCATGAACAATTCGCGTGGTGGAAAGAAGCTTCCCTAGCTGCTATCCAATTGTGAGTCAGAGTCGGAGTAGTTCACGGGGGTGATCACAACTCCAACCTCCCTAGATCCGATCTCGAGCGGCTCTAGACCGTATCCGAGTCAAATTCCAGGGGATTGGTTCTGCCGCGTCGGAGTTAGATTGAAGATATCTCCGGCATTGCCGAGTCCGAACAGGATTGACGATCTCCTCCTCCCCTAGCCCGATATCGGCTGGCTCAAGGCCAAGTCCGAGTTGAACACCGAGAACAAGAGTTGTCCTTGGACTTTTAGGTCTTGGGAATCACCGTAGCAAGTCACCGAAGACAGCTGCCGCATTGAGTAAGCCGACTGGAGTGAAGTCGACCTGGTTCTCAGCCGATCGGGTCGAATCCGAGTCGGTCAGGGTGAGGTTGCCGAAGTTGTCGGCAATGAAGTCGAGGCTCCCAGAGCTAATCTCTTGCCCAGGGTTGAACTTGACGCCGTTGACCCCGGTGGTTGGATCCATCAGGCTTGATGACGATGATCTCGATGAGCTCCCTACCTGGCGCGTCAACTGTCGATGCTTTGTATCGGCAATGATTATATGGGGCTGTTCGTGAGACCTAAACTTGATGGATTGCAAAGGAACACCAGACAAATTTATCCTAGTTCAGGCCCTCAAGGTGAGGGAATACTCTGCTTCTAGTTGTTGTGTATTGTCTTTGAGGTTGACTGCGTGTATGTCGATCTGATGATTTCTCTTACCCCAGGAGGCTCCTTGCCTCCCTTTATATATCGAGGAGGTAAGGTTACGCGGTAGGAATCCCAGTCGGACTCAACCAAGGGATTTTCTTTTTGGAATACAACGTAACCGGCTAGGTCTATTCCCTTTCCCTTGTCATGCAAAGTAACATATGACGAGTCCTATTATATTCCTAATTACATGATCAAGCCCATCCTCCATCTGAGTGGCCTTATGGTTTTCTATAAGGTACCCGGGGTCCATGGCCTCCACACCGACTAGGATTCCTATCATGTAACCTTACCTCTTTAGTAAAGGGGAGGCAAGGAGCCCCCTTGGGCTGAAGAGATCGATATACAGAATCTCACCAGAGAAACCTCAAAGGCAACACACAACAGCTGGAAGTAGGGTATTGCCTCATTTTGATGGCCTGAACCAGGATAAACTCATTTCGTGTTCCTTTGCATCCATGAAGTTTAGGTCTTGCGAATAGCCCCATATAATTAATGCCTATACAAAGCATCGACAATGTTGTGCTTACATATTGTTGGTGGCCAAAATTGGCACAAGGCCAATCTGGCTGGGAAAATCGGTCTGACCTATTTCCCAAACCGGCCTGGCCGGTTTAGCCCTGTAGCTGGTCTAGCAATGCAAACCAGTCTGACCTGTTTCCCAAACCGGCCTGACCGGTTTGGACCCAGTCCGAGTAGGATCAAGGAATCCATGTAGATCACGACTTGTAATTGGAATTCCTTGCAGGGGCAAGACCTCCCCACCCTATAAATATAAAGGGCCACGGCCGATTGAGTATCTATCCAATCGATCAATCAAAATACCTTTACTTTTTATTTCCTCCAAACCCTAGCTTTTCTAACCCCCTTTGCTTCTCCTTCTTCGTCTCCACGGTGATTCGGGATGTTCTGAGTGGCCTGCCAATCTCAGAACAACCCTAGGCGCATCATCCCTGACGGGGTCCCTCCCGGGGTGGTGGTTCTAGGTTTTCACGGCCAGCTTCAGGAAACCGGCCTGACCTGTTTCCCAAACCGGCCTGGCTGGTTTGCGCAGGGGCTTCCCGTGAGGTGATTTCAACGACCACGCATTCTAGCGTAACTCGGTGTGTTGGCCCTAAACTGTGTCAACACATTTTTGGCGACTCTGCTGGGGAAGAAAGATCTGGTTGCTAAAACCGTTCTATCAAACCCTAGCCAGATGGGATCTAACACGGAACTCGACAAGAACAACATCATCACGGCTTCTATCGAGGAGATCAGTGAAGAGGAGCGTTAGAATTATTTGGCGGCGGAAGCTTATTTCAGATCTCAATTCTTGATGGGATTCAGGAAAGACCGCCAGGGCACAGTCACAAGAGTGCAAGATTTCGTGATGCCCGTGTTCAAGATGAGCGACAATAAGGTTGAGGTAATAAGCAATGTAAGCAATTCACCCCCCAACCCATCTGTACCTAATGTCAAATCTAATACTGTTACTAAAGGTACGGATGAACTAGTTGTGACATTGATTGAACGAATAGAAAGATTAGAAAAAGGGAAATCTATTGAATCTAATGTTAATCTTGTTGATACTGAAACTTCCCATATTAAACAACATGAGGTCATACAACCTAGTACATCGGCTACACCAGGTGCAATTCCTGAAAATCCACAGTATGGTATGCCGTTGAACTTTTTTCAGGGTCAAACATCACCAGGTCAGCCACAACTGCCGAACACGGCAGAACCGGCCAGACCGGTTCATCAAACCGGTCAGGCCGGTTCTCTGGGGGTGGTGCCCGAGTAGCCTGAACCACTTGCTACCATTCCTAGTTCGGCCGCTTATGGTCGTACTAATGAAATTGCTAATTTTGTACCACCTTATACCATATTCGCGTACACTTCACCTCCTATTCCTAATGCAAATGCATCTTATGGGGGGATACCGAATGATGTATATGATAGCTATTTAAGGTGTGCTCATGGTAATCATGCACCTCATGTAAATCAGAGAGTAAATACTGCTGCTACAATGCCACAACAGCCAAATAACTCTAGTTGGAACAATGAATTTTCTAAATTTAGGGAGGATTTGGCTAGTGTAATGAAAAATAAGCTTGGTATGGATATTGGTAACTCTAAGTTGTATCAAAAACCATATGCTGCTGAGTTTGATTTTATTCCTTACCCTACTGGTTGGCGTGTTCCTGATTTTGTTAAATTTAATGGTGAAGATAATAGAACTACTTGGGAACATGTTAGTCAATACATTGCTCAACTAGGTGAAGTAAGTTCCATTGATGCGTTGAAAGTCCGTTTATTTTCTTTATCTTTGACTGAAACTGCTTTTGCTTGGTTTTCATCTTTTGCACCTAATTCTATTTGTTCTTGGAGTCAATTAGAACAAAAATTTCATGATCATTTCTATAATGGGAGTCCCAAATTAAAATTGATAGATTTAACATCGGTTAAGCAAGGTAGAGAAGAATCTGTTTCTGATTATATAAGACGATTCAAAGAAACCAAGAACCGTTGCTTTAATTTGTCAATTTCTGATATGGATCTTGCTGATATTTGTTTTAAGGGATTGAGATCTTCTATTAGGGATAGAATAGAAGGTGGAGATTTTCTTTCGGTTTCTCAAGTGCAATAAGAGCTTTAATTCAGGAAAACCAAATTAAGAAAGCAAAGGAAAGCTTTAAGCCTCATCGATCTAATGTTCATGTTGTTGAGTATGAAACTGATAGTTTAGACGATGAGGACAAAGATGTTTACGTTGCTGAATTTGTATGGCCTTCAAAAGTTAAAGCATATTCTTGTTCATCACTTAAGCCGGCTCACAAGGGTCGGCAAGAAGAAATGCGATTTACTTTTGATATTTCTAAATGTGATCATATATTTGATGAATTGTTTAAAAACGGAAACATCAAGATATCTCATGCTATGCCTTTACCTGAGGAATTGAAGAAGCGTGCGTATTGTAAGTTTCATAATTCTTTTTGCATGCTACTAACGATTGCAATGTTTTCCGTCAACAGATTCAATCGGCTATTAATGAAGGACGATTGACTCTTCATGAGATGCAAGTGGACAAGACACCTTTCCCTGTCAACACCATAGATTTGCAGCAGCCCAAGGTACTGGTTTGGCCGCATCAAGCCGAAGCAACCAAAGGGAAGAATGTGGTCATTGGTGAAGCCAAGACCGAGAGCTTAAAAGACAAAAAGTTGATGAGGGAAGTGGTGTATGAAAAAGCTCCTGATGGCAGAGAATCCTTTAAAATCACTGTGAAAGCTTCTGGACATGGGGGGCAAGGACCATCTTCGCAAATCGAGCAGAGACCGTTTGAGCTTACTATGCAGGACAAACTAGCCAGGCCAGTTTGGGAAACAGGTCAGGCCAGTTTTAACCAGGGTCGTCCCTGAATGCTGAAACCGAAGCGTCCAAAGATTGGCACATGGAAATTGAATTCGGCAAAAGATCAGGGGAGTGTTATGAAGCGGAAACCTACTTTTGATCAGCTTTTGTCCAAGTATGTCAATCAAAGGGCCGTTACATGTGATTGGCCGGTAAAAAAGAGAATAAGGTCACCAATGCGTCAAGAGAAACCCAATTCACCTCCAAGGGTAGCTATAAGACAGAAGAGTGAGGTTGTGACTTTGCATCCTCCCCAAAATCAATATCCTACCATGCCATGGGCTCCTCCAGCATCAAACTCGCAATATCTGGTGTTGGAATATAATGGGATGATGTGGATGCCTTGTTATCCTGTGCCATATCAATCTTTTCATCCAGGATGGAAGAAAACAAGGAAATCAGCTCTTGACAGGATTTCACGCCCTACACATAACCATTTGGCACCTCGCCTATCAGCTTGGGATCAGCAGGTGAAACCAGTCAAACCAGTTTCACCAAACCGGTCTGACTGGTTTGAATAGAGACACAGATCATCTTCTCCAAAGCAAGTGTATCGGCCCAAGAAGAAAGAAGAGGATGTGCAGAAGGTTAATGTTGATCCAGAGAGGACTACGGCTGATGATATTATGAAGATTAGAAGCATGTTAGTCCCTAACAAGGATGATGGCAAAAGACCGATTGTCATTAGCGATTCGGTTGAGATATCTGTCCAAAAGGCTCCTGCAACCGATGATCATGAAGCCAGCACCAGTGGTTCTACTTCTAAGTATTTTTTGCCAAAGTGGTGTCCTCCGGGCTTGACTCGCACTCAAAAGAGGAAATTGCAGAGGCTTCGCTTTCAGGAGAAAAGGGAACAGGAGCTTGAGAAGCAGAGAGATGAGTACTTCAACAAATATAGGCCCATGATCCCACAGAAGAAGGAGTGGAAGATTAAGGTTGATGCTCACCCAGCAGCAGAATTGGTCAGACTGGATTCAGAACTGGTCAGACTGGTTTCTCCCAAGGCGGTCAGACTGGTTTCGACAGAAGCAGCGCCCGGTTTTGGTATTTCTACTCCAATGGTTTGTGATGATAAGTTGTCATCGGAATCCCAGGAAAAGGACGATGAACAGCTTGTTGATTATGGTTCATCTCCTGAAGGCATGAATGTGGATATATGTGTGGTGCATCTCAATTCGGATTATCGTATTATTCCAGAGGGAGATCTTGCTCATATTGATTTTGGACCTAGGGAAGCTATTTTCCAGAAGCCAAAAGCTACTGATAATCATCTGAAAGCTTTGTATATGAAGGGTCATATCAATGGGAAGCCGATTTCTCAGATGCTTGTTGATGGAGGGGCGATTGTCAACTTGATGCCTTATTCTTTGTTCAAGAAGTTGGGAGGTTCAGATGAGGAGCTGATCAAGAACAACATGACTGTCAGTGGTGTGGGAGGAGGCGAGCCCATGGGTACAAAAGGCGTTGTCACTATGGAGCTCACTATTGGGAGCAAGACATTGGCTACCGCTTTCTTTGTCGCCGAGACGCAAGGTAACTTCAGTTTAATTCTAGGACGTGATTGGATACATACAAATCAATGTGTTCCTTCTACCTTGCATCAATGTTTAATTCAATGGATAGACGATGAAGTAGAGGTTGTGCATGGTGATACGTCGGCTTGTGTTGCTATGGCTCATAGTTCCACCATAGGCATACATGATAATGTCAAATGCTTATCAGGATTAGATCTTTCAGATTTTGAGCTTATCAGTTGTACTAGAGATGGCTTTGTTCCTGCTATCATAAAGCCGGTTGAGAATCGGCTAAACCACCTCATGTGATTTAGATGGATTTAAATCTAGAGTGATTACAGCAGAGACTTGAGCACTATCGGGCGAATAAGAACGATATGTGCGAGGCCATTGAAGACTTTGATGATGTGAGTAAATTAGGATAGGGTTTTACGTCGGCTGATCCTTTAGAGAAGGTTGATATTGGTGATGGTACTATACCAAGGCCGACGTTTGTAAACAAAAGTTTGAAAGCTGATTATAAAGCTAAATTAATCGAGTTGTTGAAAGAATATGTCGATTGTTTTGCATGGGAATATCATGAGATGCCTATTTTAAGCCGCGAGTTAGTTGAGCATCGACTGCCAATTAAACCTAGTTTTAGGCCTTATAAACAGCCTCCTAGACGTTTTAATCCTATTATGTATGACCGAATTAAAGAAGAAATTAATCGGTTGTTGGAGGCGGGATTTATTAGGACTTGTCGATATGCTGAATAGGTTTCTAATATTGTAGCTGTTGAAAAGAAAGGTTCGAGTAAACTCAGAGTTTGTATTGATTTTAGAGATCTTAATAAAGCTACTCCTAAAGATGAATATCCTATGCCTATAGCCGATATGCTTATTAATGATGTATATGGACATAATGTCATTAGCTTTCTTGATGGTAATGCTAGTTATAATCAAATTTTCATGGCTGAAGAGGGTATATCCAAAACGGCCTTTATATGTCCAAGTTCTATTGGTTTATTTGAGTAGATAGTCATGACTTTTGGTTTGAAAAATAGGGTGCTATTTATCAAAGGACTATGAATTTGATTTTTCATGACTTACTTAGTGTAATTGTGAAAATTTATATCAATGATATTGTTGTTAAATCGGCTGGTTTAAAACCACATTTAGCTGATTTGAAGCTTGCTTTTCAAAAGATGCGTCGATATGATTTAAAAATGAATCCATTCAAATGTGCATTTGGTGTATTGGCTGAAGCTTTATGGGCTCATCGCATATCTAGACATGGTGCTACTAAAGTTACTCCTTTTGAGCTTGTGTATGGTCAAGAGGCCGTTTTGCCTGTTGAGGTGAATCTAGGCACATATAAATTAGCTAAGCAAAATGATCTTAATGCTGATGATTATCATAACTTGATGATGGATAATGTTGATGAGATAACCGACAAGCGTTTGAAAGCTTTGGAGGAGATTGAGAAAGATAAAGCCCGAGTTGCTAGAGCTTATAACAAGAAAGTAAAAGAAAAGTCTTTTCAGGTTGGTAACATGGTTTGGAAGACAATTCTACCTATAGAGGCGAAGAGCAACAAATTTGATAAATGGTCTCCAAGTTGGAAAGGACCGTATAAAATTGTCAAAGTGATCTTCGGAAATTCTTATATGATGAAAACTTTGCAAGGTCAGCGGCTACCTAAAACTCTTAATGGTAGATACTTGAAAAGGTATTATCCAAGTGTATGGCAAGATGCTTGATGCAATATGGCCGGTATCTTCAAATATCGCTCTTGGAACAAAAAGGCCGATGAATTATGTAACGAGCATCGCCCTTAGATTTATTTTTGTTTTAACATGTTTTCTGGAACGTAAACTTTACCAGAAAATAGGGGGCATATGTTGGTGGCCAAAATTGGCACAAGGCCAATCTGGCTGGGAAAACCGGTCTGACCTGTTTCCCAAACCAATCTGACCGATTTGGACCCAGTCCGAGTAGGATCAAGGAATCCATGTAGATCATAACTTGTAATTGGAATTTCTTGCAGGGGCAAAACCTCCCCACCCTATAAATATAAAGTGCCACGGCCGATTGAGTATCTATGCAATCGATCAATTAAAATACCTTTACTTTTTATTTCCTCCAAACCCTAACTTTTTCAACCCCCTTGGCTTCTCCTTCTTCGTCTCCATGGCGATTTGAGACGTTCTGAGTGGTCTACCGATCTCAGAACAATCCTAAGCGCATCATCCCTGATGGGGTCCCTCTCGGGGTGGTGGTTCTAGATTTTCACGGCCAGCTTCAGGAAACCGGCCTGACCTGTTTCTCAAACCGGCCTGGTTGGTTTGCGCAGGGGCTTCCCATGAGGTGATTTCGACGACCGCGCGTTCTAGCGCAACTCGGTGTGTTGGCCCTAAACTGCGTCAACACATATGATGCACATCGTCTCGTCAAAAGTGCTCGGCAACATTTTCTTCTTGATGTTAAAGTTAGTTTTTATTTGATGTTTCACATATTGTCTTTTTGGTGGTGCAATTAGTATTTTTAAATATTATATCAAGTTAAAACATTTTTATTGAGCAATAAAACATATAATACAATTCTTATCAAGTGATGAAATATCATCCGGACCCCTATGTCCTTTGAGATACAGAGGCAAGCATGGTGGATGCTGTTGTCGTCCTAGCCTATAGCCTTCAGAGCAATACATTTCTGAATTCTAATGTTTACTTAGACTTCATATGATATGGGCCTGCGGCAGAACAGAGAATAAAGTTTGTTGTCAGGATCCGCACAGCACACGGCGAGAATCGCACGTAATTACGGGAGCGTCCGACGCTAGCGCTCTAATCGAACGTCCGTCTGAGCGCTAGCTAGTCGCGTCCATACAGCATTTCTTTAGAGTCTCCGAAGTGAGGTTTGAATTTTAGCATTTCGGAGGTAGGCAATTGGCTCAACAATGAAAATTCACACATGAACAGTTCGGCCAGGAGATGGAGCAGATAAAAAAACTTCACACAGATTGCTCCAACATTTACAAGAACACAGCCTTCGCTGACCTGCTCACGATCCACCTTTTGATTATCCTCTTCTTCCTCGCCTGCATCCTTAGTTTATCCCTTGTCAGGACGACGCAAACGCGTTGGAGCACCAGCGCGTTGCTGAGCAGCAGCCTGGCCAGCGTCGCCTGCCCGTCTTCACCCTCGTAGTGCACCAGGTTGATATCCCTTACTTGACGCCGCAGGCACCGGATCACCGTGAAGCTCGCCGCAGCAGGGAAGCTGTCTTCTTCGCTGTCGTCGCCATCGTCGCCCTCATCGCTGTGGCTGCTGTAGCCGATGTGGCTCCTGTCATCAACATCGTTGTTGTTGTCGTCGTTCCTGTGGCTGATGTAGCCGCTGTTGCTGCTGCCGTCGTCGCATTTACTCTCTGTAAGACAGACTACATTTTTCTGGCTTCAAGAACAGGGCGAGAGACTCCAGGTTTGGTGTCTTCTCAAGGATCCTCCTCACGGCGATGGTGACGCCGCAACTCGGGACACGTCCAATGAACTCCAGCCGCCGGAGGTTCGTGAACGTCCGGAAGCCGGCGGCCGGGAAGAGGTCGCTCTCGATACATGAACCGAGACGATCAGACTCGAGGTGGAGGTGCGTCGCGCCTGCAAACATCGGGAGGAAAGACCATTGGTGATTATTTTTTCACTGAAAAAGCCCATTTTTCTCACTTAAACTTCACTGGAGCACTGAATCCTTAAACTATTTTTTGTTTCATTTTGGCCCTACCGCCACCCCACACACAAAACCGGCGCAAACTAGCAAAAGCAGAACACTTTACTCCCTAATAGCAATTATCTTTTTTTCTGTTGCTGCTCATATAAAACATAGGTGAAAATTTTGTAGAACCATGGATGATGACATGCCAATGTTATAGAATATTTTCATTTTTTTTTCATGATAGTTTTAAATCTCGATGTCTCCAAGTGATTAAGTTTTGTTGACATAAAGTATATGCCATACAGCTATATGTCATCCCACAAAATTTTAACTTAAAATATGACTTGTATAAAGAGAACAGAAGAAAGAAATGTCATTAGCGGAAGTAAAGCGCACCATTTACAGAAGTTTACATGGTTAATTGCTGCGGTTGAATAGTTTAAGGGAGATATTGGACATTTACTTTTTTCCCCTCAGTTCTCAATTGATGCTTACGATCTGGTTAGTACTTTGGCTGGTCATTTATAACTTTTTGGTGGATAGAATCATTGAATAAAGTGGATTGCAGACTCGCAGAAACAATTTAGTGATCGATAGTAGTTACTCTCGGTACCAAAATATAAGGATTTCTACATTGTTTAGTAAAGATTTAAGATTAAGAAAAAAAGATTTTTGTGTCCCTCAAAAAATCTGAAATGAATGGAGCTGGAGACATAGGTAGGTGTAAGAAAGAAATAAATTTGAATGGGAAGTGATTAATTGGATAAGTAGTATTGTGAATAGTGCTAAAAATTCTTATACTGTGAAACAAGATTTGAATGGTAGAAATTCTTATATTTTAGAATAGAGGGAGTACAAAACAAACTGTTCCGTTGGTTAATAATATATGATGTGCTAAATTTGTTTTTATCCTTTAAATTATGCTGAAAAGTAACTTTTATTTAGTTTCATATATGTTTTTCAACCCACAATACCATAATACTACTACAAAATGCGTCTTCGCAGGCGGCCTGACTAAAGGCCTATGAAAATAGATGGTTTTTGCAAGCGGGCGGCTATAAGTCCTCCTGCGAAAACCTATTATCACAGGCAGCCGGTATAAGTCCTCCGCCTGTGAAAACCTATTATCATAGGCGGCCGGTATAAGCAAGCTGCCTGCAAAAACATATTATCGCAGGTGGTCGGTATAAAACAATCGTTTGCGATAATTGGTTTTCAAAGGCACCTGCCTTATACCGGCCGCCGGCGATAATATGTTTCTGCAGGCGGCGGACTTATACCGGCTGCCTGCGAAAACGACTCTCACAAGTCCAATTTGGCCACCTGTTGTCGATGTTGAATAATTATGTGGAACTATGCGTCAAACCTAAAACTAGATGGAGACAAGACAATTTATACATGTTCAGGCCCTCGATGTGAGATAAAATCATACTCCTGTAGTGTATTTCTTTCACTGTGTCTTGTATGATCGATGATCGAGGTTATTATGCTCAGGAGGCTCCCAACCCCTCCTTATCTATGCAGAGAGATGAGGATTACATTGTAGGAAACCCAGTCGGATACGGACCAGGGTTCCCTTATCAGTACATCGAAATGTTGGCTAGGATTATATCCATTTTCTTGTCTTGCAAGGTAACATGAAGCCGAGTCCTACTCTCTCTATTTAAAGCCCTGAAATCACCCTAAAATATAAACTGTGCTTTAACTCAAATTTTTGAAATATTAAAATATAAGAAGAGCCTTTAATCAATTAAAAATCCTCAAGAATAAAATTCTATTTGGCTTGTGGGTATTTTTATTAAATTCCCCATATCCTAAAATTCACTCTCAATTTTTACTGGAATTTTCAGAGCACAAATACTAATTTTAAAAACCTTTCTTAGAGTTTTCTAAAAAGAAAAACCAAAATAAAAGTCCTTTTCTCTTGCTGGGCCGAATCCGACTCAGTCTCCTCTCCTCCCCGCTATCGGTTTTCTCGGCCTACCTCGCCCCCACCTCCCCGTGCTGCTCCCTGGGTCGGCCCAGCTCTGCCCGGCGTCCGCAAGCTGCTTGGCCCAGCCTCACTCTCGCTTCCGCCCGCTGACAGGCGGGACCCGCCTGTCAGGCCCGTCCCCTACCTCCCGTCGGCGCCCGCCTCTCTCGCTTCCCGAAGCCCTAGCTGCCACTCCTCCAAATTCGCTCTCCCCGCTCAATCAATTCCCAAATTGATTGAGGGGAATAATTCCCACTCTCTCCTCTTCAATTCCCCTCTGAAATCCCATCCAAATTCACTCTAAATCAACTTTAATCGGAGGTTTAACTTCGGCCGTTTCTACCATCGCCATTAACACCGGCCACCGAGCTCTCCTTGCCCCTCCATCTCCTTCCTTGGCTATAAAAATGGAGCCCCGGGTTCTCTCTCTCTTTTACGCTCGCGGCCCAAGCACCCCGCCGTCCCCATTGCTGTCACACCATCTCCGCTCTATCTCCGCCACTGCCGAGCTTTCCGGTCGCCATTCCCGTCGCACCGAAGCTCCGCCCATCCTCGCTGTCTACATCCTCGGCACCACGACGACCTCCCCGACCTCGGCCACCGCCTCCCGCCCACCGAAGCCCATCGGAGCCTCGCCGATGTCGACCACCCGAAGCTCCTTGCCACTTCTTCCTTGTCACCGGCCATCTCCGTCATTGCTTGCTGCCGGTTTCGCCAGGACGCCGCAGCTCCCGGTTCTCCGCTGTTCGTTGAGGACGCCGCTGAAGGCTGTTCGTTGAGGACGCCGCTGAAGAGTTTGGTTGCAAGCAAGGTAAGTCATGCCCACATCCTTGTTCATATTGAAAACTCATGTGTCATAAATTTATTTTTATTTAAATGATTGCATATTGCTTTATTAAAATTCCTGTGGTAATAATTATTTTATCCTAGCTTTATCCTACATTCTTGTTACGTCAATATTATTGATATAATTCCTTGATAACCCTATGTAACAAAAAACCAGCTAGTATTTGTGTTGTATATATGTGATGCAAACTAGCGACTATAGGTTATGCTTAGCACTGTTTATGTTAGCAACAATTTAGACATTTTATAAATTAAATTTGGGAATTAACACTGTCACTAAGAATAATTATGAGAATGGCTGGTTTTGCCTAAACTTGGATCTCACCTATTCAAAATTCTCAAACTTGTTTTCGGCTGGGCTCGGGGTACATGGTTTCTCTAGTCGTACCTCGGCCTTCATAAGGACTGGTTTTTGGGCCTCTGTTGCAAAGCATAACCGTACAACCACATGTCTAATAGATAAGACTTAACCCATAGCTTAGATCAGCCTTAGATAAAGGAACACGGATAGAGGCGGATGAAATCCGGTTGTGGACTAATGTCTTTGGCACATAAAGGCTACTAGGGTGCCAAAATGCCAGGGGGCATAGACTATGTCTAACTGTCCTAGGGTTCTGGCCGTAAATGGTGGTTGGTGTCGGTTCTTTTGTCTAGGGTTGAGCTGAGTGAAGGGTTATATCACGGCTTCCGTCCAAATACCGTGATAGTATGAGGCACGTGGGAACACGTGAGGAAGTTGTGTCTTGTGGGTAAAGATGTACATCTCTGGCCAGAGTATAATCTATTCAAATATACTCAAGTTAGAGGTTTCTTCTATTTAAAATGGAACTATGGCTAAAATGAATAAAACTTGATAATTGACCAATTTAGGTCTGGTTGGCCCGTGTTTAGGCAAGATAGCGTGGTTTTCGCAACACTGGTGTAGAATTTGTGTATAGATTTAGCTCCATTTTCCAAAAATGCCTTTCATAATAAAAATAGATTAAAAATGTTGTTTGATGCAAAATAGCCATATAAATCCCCTTGTACATCTTATATCATTAACTTTGCATTCCCGGGTATGATTTGTTTAGTACATTGGTGGTACTTAGTCTTGCTCAATTTTCCCCATGCAGATGAAGAGTACTTTGGAGATGAAGTCTTCAATGTCTAGCTCGTACTTGCCATCAAGTGCCTATGGGCCTGGTCCCCAGCTCTTCTAGTTGACAAACTTTATTAGTTTATCTTTGTTGTGCTAGGTCTTTTGTCGCCCATGTAATAAATTATACTATGTTATCGCTTCCGCTTATGTACTCTGGTATTAAACAACTTTATATTTTGTACCTCACCTCCTGGGACGAGAATAAATGCACTTGTGAATGGAAACGGTTATGTGTTTTCCGGACACTACACTCTACTTGCTTGGCTCGGCCCACCTCTTGTCTGAGTGGCTGTATTTGCCTTCTGTGAGGTACCTGGGGCCCATGGACTCCACAGTAGCCCCTGAGACCTTCATAGTTGAGTCACGGCTTGCGCCGAGTACTCATCCTCTATGGTGAAGAAATTCCTGAGTGCTTTGCTCCCGAGTTCTCATTGTCCAAGTTCCTTTCCTCCCAAGACCCGCTTCTTGTCAACTGGCAATGATGCTATGAAGGGCTTTATGAAAAAAAAAATAAATAGTGTGCACCGAATAGACGCACCTATTAGGTGTAGTCCCTGACTTTATGCTTAGTTGAGAAGCAACTAAACATAAAGTCAGAAACATTTAACATTTAAATCTTTCCCAGGTGATGTTTCTCATAAATTTGACTCTTCAGTCAATTATGATCAGAAATTTGTTCATAGCAATTTTAGGCTGAATATACAAGCCTTTTATCACTGTGGACTCAAGCCCTATGGAGTCAAGCCCAATGTGTGAATTCACCTGGAAGTCTACTTTGTATGAAGCATATCTGATTATTTAATCGGAAACTTGTGAAATAGCACCTACATCATAACTTCAACATGACCAACGGACGACCCAATAGGGCATGCTATTTAAGAAACCATGTCTTTGGCCCACTACCAAATAGGCCAACCCAAACCGACATACCCAGCGTAGTCCTATAACTTTTTGGGGAGAGAGAAAACATTCCTCTTCTTTCCCCATTCGTGCGCCCCTTCAGCCTCCAAGCTTTGAGCGCCTCATCTTCTCCAAAGCTCTCATGCCTCCTTGCCTTTGAGCCATTTAGGGATTCCCTGCACGCACATGAGCAGATACAGATCAAATCCATTTGCTCCCACAGTTCATTGTTTTCAGCAACCCTCAAACTTCCCCCAATCTTCTCCTCAAACCCTAGTTCCAGCAATGTCGGCCTCATCCTTTGAATCCATCCCATTGCCATCCAGGGAGTGGCAAACCTTGACTTCCTCCGAGCTTAGGCTGCAAGAACTAGAGAAGGAGGGACTGCTGCCGGCCAAGGAGATTATTGGATGGCGCACCGCTGCTGGTGAGCTTTTCCCCACCCCTGAAAGTCATGAGGTGGTTGTATTTGACTCCTTTTTCCGCTGGGGCTTCGCTCTTCCTTGTTTTGATTTCTTCCGCTGGCTTCTTGATTATTATCAAATTAAACTGGTCCATCTTAATCCCAACTCTATTATCCATATTTCTATTTTAGTCAATCTCTGTGAAGCTTATTTAGGCATCCCCCACTTTGATTTCTTCAGTTACTTCTGTCATCTCAAGCCTCATCCGAGCAAAACCAAACCATCCATGGTAGGGGGCGCCGGCCTTCAGCTCTCAGCAAGCTGAAGAAAACTTATATGAAAGCATTAAATGAACAAGGAGTTTTATTCATATGAAAGCAAATTTATAGTTCAACATATTTCTTAGCAAGCGACGAGCAGACAAAGGCAACAAAAAGAACAAATTTCAAACATAAGGGGGTTTGGAAAACTCACAATGCACCCTAAAAGGGTGAGATGTTCCCCTTGATGTTGAAGTCAGGCCGTCCAAGGCTTTGTCTTTTCCTCCAAAATCCATTATGATCAAGAACTTACCCTCTTATCCTTTGATTATCACTCGAGAAGCTTCCTGCAAGGGTTAGTCCTCAAATCCATATGTCTACAAAAGGCTATTATCTCTTACAACATCAAAATTCTGCACTTCTCTTTTTTGCCACTATTTTGTTAGTATTCATTTCTCTTTTCCCACTATCATTGGTTAACGTTAATTGACCATTAAATTTGCCCTAAAACCATTATACCCTTATGAAGCTGAAAAAATCGAAAAAAAAATAGGGAAAATGCAATCTATCTTTCTGTTTTTTTAAAGATTGTATAAAAACTTTATGGTAGGAAAATTTTCAATTAGTTTTAATGGTTTCCCTGCGTAGCTTAAAAATGACATGTTTAAATGAAAAGTATTTTCACATATTCACATATAAGTACTTCATAGCTACCAATATTTAAAAAATATTTAGTAAATAGCCATGCACATAATTCTGATGTGTAATTATACTGTGAAACATTTAGGAACCAAATCATTCCCATGGTGCATTTAAAATAATAATAGCTGTAGCATACCACCTCCATCCTAAAATATAGCTATTTCTGGCTACGAATATGGCAATAGCTACATTTTGGGACAGAGGTAGCAATTTCTAATTTTATATTCTTTGAAAATATATTATCTTTTAAGTTTCCATAATTTAGTTTTGTTTATAGTTTTATGGTATTTGTTAAAATTTCATGTGCTACATTATTTTGGAACATTTAAAGGGCACAATGGTCTTTTAGGGGCAAACTTAACGGTCAACTAACCTTGACTAGATGGTAATGAAAAAACAAAAATGTGTATTGATGGAAGAGTGGTAAAACATGAAAGTCCATTTTCAATTACGGAAGAGATAAAACAGTTGCAATGAGTGGCAAAAAGAAAAAGTTCCCTATTTAAATATAATCATTAAGGTGAAAAACTCAGTTATAAAAAGTTGAAGGGGACAATATAGTTTGACCCAAATTTTAAAAACCAAATTTTCAGCTGAATAGCAATCAGATTTGATGAAATTTCAAAGGAGGTGAAATTACAAATATCAAATTTTTTATTTTTTCCTCTTCATAAAGCCAAATTTTGTGTTTTTAATAAACTTCAACCAATGGTGAAATTACGCATTAAAATTATCAAATTTGAATTAAATTTATTTCAAGATTTAAATTTAGGTTTCCAAAATTGGAGTAAAATAATTCTACCTCCTTATATTTTTTATTAGAATTTTTTAGAATTATGATTTTTAGGCTATTAATTAATGTGCAAGCTAGGAGCAATATAGTCATTCCAAAAGAATTCTAACGGTGAACTAATGATAATGATAAAACAAAAGTCAGCGACATGAAAAGGAATTTTTTTATTTTTATATTTTTTAATAAAATATTTACAAAATTACATTTTCATTTCAAAAATTTATAAAAATATACTCCCAACGCCTTCTGAGAGGCGTTTTTTAAAAATCGCCCTCCCAGAGGACGATTTAATGACGTGGCTGACAGCCATTGGCCAGGCGACCCTCGACCGGCCAAAAGCCACCCTCTCAGAGGGCGGCAAGGGGGCCGCCTGCAAAACACCGGCCGCAGGGCCAACCATTTTTACAGGCAGCCCCCTTGCCGCCCTCTAGGAGGGAGGTTTTTAGCTAGCCTAGTATAAAACCCCCTCCCAGACTCAAAAAATATCATAAAATTCACAGAAATTACATAAAAAAAGAGACAGCTAAGAGCAAGGCTGAACGAAAGCAACGAAACTCTACCGGTTTGCTGATTCGTCTGCAGGTAAAATCTATTGTCCCTTTGCAATTTCTATTTCTATGCAAAAATTGATGTAATATTGTACTAGTTACGTGTATAGTACTATATGAAAATAACTTGTTACTCGTAGATATGTAGGTTTTAGTCAATCTGTTAGATGACTTAGTTTGTGTAGAGTTGGTAGTTATAAAATCTCGATTACACGGTTTTAGATGTGAGGAGAATGTTGGTACCTAGTTTAACTCTATTTTTTCATCAACAGATATGTCAAATAAAGTGATATTTCAGTTATTTCATGGGCAAGGGAATGTTAGGTGTGGTCCACAAGGTGTAGATCTGTCGGAGTTTAGTTCAACGGCTAAGGGCATTAATAGGCCAGCTGAGAGAAGTTTCAGGTCAGTGTACAATTGGCTAATGCGAGGTTTTCGACTCGACCCCCAGATCAACGCAATAACCTTGTATGTTGTAGTCAGTCATGCAGTTAAAGGTTTTTTTTGGGAACTGATACCGGTGGATTGCACTGCCACTTGGAGATGGTACGTGGAGAATGCATTCCAACTTGGTTGGCCACTGTGCATACTTGTGTTAGTGTATGAGAAAGATAACACCGCTGCTGTAGTGGCCGTGCAAGATGATGAGGGTCCAAGTACGGCGGGAGGAGGTGATGCCGAAACAATGGAAGAAAATGAAGGAGGGAATAAAAAAGATAGACAGTCAACAGGTGTGGCAGATAAGGGAGAACTAATCGACACCATCGTCAAAGAAATGGATAGGGAAGATGTTGAAAACGAGCATGGCGAGTATGATGATTCGTCCGATGAGGACAACGTGATGCCTGCAGAATGGAGCAACGAGGACTTCTCTGGCCTTGTTATCTCCGAGCGGCATCATGTGCCATAGGAGTACAAGGAGATTGAGGTCATCCAGGGGCTAAGTATACATATGTAGAGGATTTGAAGGATGCAGTAAAATAATGGGCGGTGTCACTTCAGAGGGAGTTCTCGGTCGTGAAGTCAAGCAAATCAGTGTATGAAGTGAAGTGCGTGAAGGATGGGTGTCCATAGCAGGTGCACACATTCAAGGGTAAATGAAAGGATTATTGGCAAGTTTCAAACGTGACCAAGCATTCATGTTACTTACCCGGCGTTGAAAAATATCATAGAAATATGACATCTGTATTTATTGCAAGAGAGATGTACTCCCACATTGTGAACAACCTAGGGTACAAACCAAAGTCAATTGTTAGACATATTGAAGAGAAATTCAAATACACAATTAGCTATACTAAGGCTTGGAGGGCAAAACAGAAGGTTGTAGAGATGAGGTTTGGCACATTTGAAGCATCTTATGATAATTTGCCTCGTCTGTTAGCCTATATTCTTCAGAGAAATCCAGAGACCTGCTACGACCTAAAAGTCTTTCTATCAATTGACCATGGTAATAAAAGTATGTTGCAATAAGTATTCTTTTCATTAGGTGCTTGCATTTAAGCATTTGTGCATTGTCGTCTCATCCTCTACATCGATGGGACATTTCTGACCGGAAAGTACAGAGGGCAGATATTAACAACAATTGGAGTTGATGGGAACAACCAAGTTCTACCGGTGGCTTTTGCTGTTGTTGAAAGTAAGAACACCGATAGCTAGTATTGGTTCCTAGAAAGGGTTAAGTCTGTAGTTGTACGGATGAGGCCAGACGTATGCCTCATACATGACCGTCACGCCGGCTTGCTACGAGCAATTGAGGAATTGAGGGATAGATATGCTGAGAAGGGATACCCACCAAGGTGGTCTGATGTCTAAAGTAGATGGTGCATGCGTCATATGGGTGCTAATTTCTATATGCAATTTAAGAATAAGCACCTTATGGATCTTTTCAAGAGGCTGTGCGCCTAGAATCAAGAGAAGAAGTTCAATGAGCTTTGGAGGAGGTTGGATGAGCTGACCACTAAACAAACAGATGAGCAGTCCAAGAGGGCTACCCTTGTAGGGGATGAGGCTCCACAAGCTCTTGGACCTCTATCAAGTGACGGACCTCGTATGAGAAGAAGGTCGGCATCCTCGGTTAAAAAATTTTCGGAGTGGATTGAGAATGAGCCAAAGGAGAAATGGGCATTGCTGTATGACAAGGATGATTCTCGATTTGGCATAATGATCATAAATTTGGCAAAGGTTTATAACTAGGTGATGCGTGGTGTTTGAGGGCTCCTACTTGTTGGCATAGTTAAATTTATCTTGCATGGCACATGCAAGTACTTCAGAGATCGGTTCAGAGAAGCCGGCCCCTCAATGGTGGATAATAATCTTTTCTTTGGCACACTACTGACTAAGTACCTGCAAGGTAAAAGTAATAAGGCCCAAAGACATCGAGCTATACCTCAAGGTACACAAGAACACAGATTTAAAGTATTGTGTGTCGACAAGGGCATGTGTGGAATCTACCGCAAAAGAGTTGTGTAGGAGTGTGTGCTGAAGGAAGACGGGACCTGCAAGTGCTCGTGCCGAAAGCCTACTCTGCTCCACAAGCCATGTTCTCATGTTATTGCCGCGAGCGGTAAATGTGGGATAGAAGCATGTTATTTTGTCTCACTTTATTTCAGAAAAGAAGCAATCTACAATACCTAGAGTGGAGAGATATATGGCTTCGGTATTGCGGGGACATTTACCACGGAGCATCCTTAAGCTATCTACATTCCTGACCCAACAAAATTGAGGGATAAAGCAGATCGCCGCAAGACAAGACGCATCCGTAATAACATGGATGAGTCAGAATCCGATGGAAGACATAAACATTGTTCAAAATGCAACCAAACATGTCATATATATAAGAAATGCCCAAAGGATGCAACCAGTCCAAGTGCGGCGGAAGCTAGACCGTCGGGTTCAGGCGCTGATGGCAGTCGTCCTACGGGTGAAGGTACAACTTCAAGATGACCCCGTCTTAGGCGTTCTTGAACATTTCGTGGTGCTGCAGTGTAGTGTAAGTCTATGCTTGATCTTTGCTGTAGAACGATATGTACCGTACTATTGTTTTTTATTGTTATGTAATAATGATATAAACCTTAACAATAATTTGTAATTTGGTTGTTCAATTAACTTTACGAACTTACTCTTACTTGTTGCTTTGACAATATAATTTACGCTAACTCTCTATTTACATGCAGGTATGGCGTACCATACCCCGGAGCTGCTCGACCGGGTCCTCAACCAGTTCCACCGATCTTACCTGTCAGCCGTCGAGGGTGCCCAACTAGGCACCTTCCGTCCATGGCCTTCACGTCACCTCCTGCGGATAGACCACCGGTTCCGTGAGAAGTAAGAGCTGTACTAACATTCATTCACATCATTTCTACATATCTATTGTCCCCAATATTGACTACAGTGCTATATTCTGCAGGTTGCGTGAGGCTGGACTTCTTCTGTATGCAGGCTAGTTGAGCCCGCACCGGACGAGAAGGACCCCACCAGGTGATGGGATGCTGACCGGTCACTTCTGGCGGCACTGGTGGATCGCTGGAGACCGGAGACGCACACGTTCCACCTACCGTGTGGCGAGATGACTCCCACACTCCAGGACGTGTCCTACCTGCTGGGACTTCCCCTCGTAGGGGATACAGTCGGTCCGGTAGACGGGATGCAAGGTTGGTCGCAGGACATCACTGCTCGGTTGGGTACAGGATCCTTTCGAGGGGGACGACTTGGAGGACGAGGACGAGGAGATCCACGAGGTACTAAATACCTCGCAGCTCGAAGGAGCTCCGCCACCGCAGACACAGGACCCACCAGCTGGCACACCCGTGCAGGCGACCCGCGGTGGCCGTGCTGTACCACCAAACCGGGTGATGTATTCCCTGGGGCAGGTGCGAGCGCAGGCTAGGAGGACGAAGAGGGCTAGAGGTTACGGTCAGGGCCCGTAGCCCGTTGTACTAGTAGTACTTCGCCTCTTGTACATCGTGTTTTATTAATTCCACGTTTACTGAAGAAACCCCTCTTGATGAAACCCGTTTTTGAAACTTGAGGAATGAGTTAAATGTCATAGATATCTGAAATATCCCTTGATCTCTTGCATTGTGCTCTTTTTGGTGATTCTCTTTGCCTTTGTTTCTTTGGTTTCTCTCTTTAATTTATTTTTTTTTGAAAATAGGGAGTATCACATTAAGGGAAGTGTTGCACATCTCATATGTATAATACAACCTTTAGAGTGTGAACAAATTGATGAAGTGCTAGAAGAGTGTTCAAAAGGCCTAGTTTGACCAAAGTCAAAAATTTGTCACAAACTTTGTTTGTTGAAATCTACCGCTTGGAAAATGTTTCACATGCTATCTTATATGTTTTCCAAGCTTAACCTTGAAAGAAAAATTAATTCTAAATAAAATTGCATTCTTACCACTTTTTGGAAGAAACTAGAATCTTGTTTTTGACCAAATTGCCCTAAATCTCCAAAATGAGTTCGAATGAGATTTTGAAAAAGCTTCCAAAACAAAAATGCTAGACTTGACTATTTCAAATGTTTTTGGTATTCAAACTTCTCTCAAAAATTTGATCCTTTAAAAGTTATTTGCTTTCGAAATTCAACCAAAAACTACCATAAATCATAATACGTTATTTCTAACACTTAAGTGAGAATTGTTGCAAATTCCCTTCCAATCTCAAATATATGGAAATTGTCAATGTTTGAGCTCACACATTCAAATGGCACCTTTGTGTCATCTTGTTTTTCCCCGAGATCTTAAAAACCTTGTGTTGTGACTTTTGTGTGCGGGGATCTGCCTGTGCAAGGGCTGGAGGCCGGCAGATCAGGCACATGCGGTCCGACCGGCGCTATATGCGCGGTCCAACTGGCCTGATGCCTGCGGTCCGACCGGCTAAAGGGGGCCAGTCCAACCGGGCTACTGGGTGGGGGCCCCATTACTTATCCTACCCGACCTTCTTCCTCCTCTATCACTCTTCTCTTTTCCCAACTTGCCCCAAACCCGTTTCTCTCTCTCTCCCTCAAACCCTAACTCTCCTCTCCACTTCCTCCTCTCGGTTGGACCGGGATTTCTCCTCCGTTTGGACCATAAGTGATTCTCCTCCGTTCCCTCTCTCTATTCCACGGTTTGGATTTGTATTTGATTGTGTTTTTGAACCATGGATTGGAACCCTAGGCCAAAGGAGTGTGCTTCGTCGATTTGCATCTCTAGAGGGGAGTTCTTGGTGCAAATCAAGTCGATTTCTTCCGGCAATCTAGTGGTAATCCCTCTCCCTTGCATTTAACTCAATCCCGTTCACCTCTTGATGCTTCTAGGGTTAGGGTTAGTTTGTTCTCTTGTTCCTCTCCTATATATGTGCACAATGGCTATCTTGTTCATCTTTTATTCTCTCTAGTCTTGTACCATATTAGTTCATCTCTTGTGTATGTGAAAAATTTTTGATGAATGGAAGCGTGCAAACTCGATCTGCCAGTGGCGGTCGGACCAGCCTGATGCATGTGGTCCGACCGCCAAAGTAGGGGCGGTCTGACCGTCCCTGGACTAAACAGCAAGTTTCAATTATTAAATCTTTTTCTTTTACATTAATTCTCGCTAATCCTTTTCTTTGTCTCTTCTCAGTCAATGGCTCCTCCTCGCAAGAAAATTGCGGAAAGACGCTCCAAGAAGCATCATGATCCTGTCATTTCATCAGAGGAAGAAGAGATGGATGACGATTATGTGGTGGAAGAGAAAGAGGAAGACCATGAAATATATGAGGATGAGGATGATGATGATGATGACGAATAGCCTATTTTTCCTCGAGGTGACCCAATTGCTCCACCTCCTTCGGTCTATTATTCAATGCCTCCTCAAATGGATCCAACTATCAACTTTCGAGTGCGATTGAACAACCCTACGGAGTACATGCTTCTTAGGGATCATGATCAATTCAACAGACCTAACGACTCCAACAATCCAAGGTTCCATACAAACTTTCAGAATGAAGTATTTGAGAAGGTCTACACTTCCACCAAGCCCTTTGCTGATCATAAGTACATTGTGTGGAAAGAGATAAACAAGACCTCGCAGTTTCAAGGGTTGCACAATCTTTTCCGAGAAGTGGGAATTGACAAGTCTGTTGCTATCCATCAGGATTATGACCCCACTCTTATCCGTCAGTTCTACTCCACTATTTGGATAAATGAAGATTTCACTCAAATAAAGTGGATTAGTGGAGAGCTTGGGTGTGTGGCAACTAAGCGAGAGTTGCAAGAAGTGTTGGAGTTGAGATATCTTGAGGGTACACAACTTCACTCCAATCTACAATACTCTCCAATGTCTGTTCAATACCAAGCTCAATTCTACGACACAAGTGTTCATTGCACATTTGGAACAGTCACTAGATTAGGAACTGTGCCAAGTGTAATCAACCGAATTATCAGAGCTTCTATTGTCCCAAGGTGTGGTAACAAGGATGCCATTCGTGGTATCACATGGCATTTGATCAGAGCTATCATAAGTAGAACTCGGTTTGATATCGCCGACCTTATTCTTAGAGAGATGCATATGTCAAAGAACACCCTTGGACAAGGTATATATTATGCTCCATTCATAATGAAGCTTATCCTTGCAAAGTGTGGAAGAATGGGTAATAGAACATCTCGCCATAAGGAGTATAGGCCCCGGCTTCCACCAAATGCTCCCTCCGGGCGGTCCTTTGAGAGCGGTTAATCTTCTCGTTCCACTCAACCTCAAGGGCCTTATTTTCATGATCATCCTCCTCCTCCGCCGCCTCCACAGGACTTTGGTCAGTTCTTCTCTCCTCAATATGCATATTTTGGGATGCAACCAATGGAGTATTTCAATCCGGTCATGGGAGCTCTCAATGCCCTAAATGACAGCTTCACTCGTATGAATACGGGATTTGAGGAGATGACTCAACAAGTGAGAGGCTTATCCGGTAATGTTTGAACTGTGCAAAATTTTATTGATCGTGTTGAAAGTTGCATGGATGGTTTCGAGCGACGTATGAGAATTGTAGAGACTTCCCATCCGGTTGTCTACCATCGTCGTCGCAATGCGCCTTCCTCCCCTCCTCCTGAAGATTGAAGACCCTTTTGTTATTTGTCAGCTTTCTTGTAATAGGATAGTTAAACTCTCATTTGTCTCCTTTGGAGTTTATTGCTACTCGAAATTTATCCCGTTTGACCTATACTATGTCTTTCATAAATTTATCTCCTTTCGAGTTCAAGCTGTTGTTGTTTATCACGCTCTATTATTTTAAATTGATGGAATGCAAATCATATTGCAAACTCCTCTCGTCGTCGTTGGGGCTCTTGTGATTGTCATGCACATGTTTAGGGGGAGTCTATTGTATGATTTGCCTTCGTGTATTGAACTTCATTTATAATTTCGCTTTATATGTGCTGTTTCTCATTAATTACCAAAAGGGGGAGATTGAAGCATCTATGCCCCATTGTTGATTTTGGTAATTGATAACAAACACAAAAACTAACCGTTGGGGCCAAAATCCCCATCTCAAGTCATTTCCAGTCCGATCGCAGGCAAAGGATCGGTCCAACCGGGTCCAAATTCAACAGCTAAAAAATACCAGCCGGTCAGACCGCAGGTGAAGAGCTGGTCCAACCGGCACCCTATCTCATTTGCGCTGTCGGTACTAGACGCGGCCGGTCCGACCAGGTGGGGGGAGGTGGTCCGACCGCCGCCCCCACTAGAACTCCCTATCGGTACCGGATCCGACCGGTCCGACCGGGAGGTGGAGGCGGTCCGACCACGACCCCCACTAGAACTCCCTGTCGATACTAGATCAAGCCGGTCCGACCTGGTAGGGGAGGCGGTCCAACCACCACCCCAACTAGAACTCTCTGTTGGTACTGGATCCGACTGGTCCAACCGAGAGGGGGAGGCGGTCCGATCGTGACCCCCACTAGAATTCCGTGTCGGTACTAGATCAGGCCGGTCCGACCAGGTTGGGGAGACGGTCCAACCGCCATCCCCACTACAACTCACTGTCAATACTGGATCGAACCGGTCCGACCGGCCAGGGATGCACGATCCGACCGGCACCCGCATCACAACTCCATAGCTTTATGCCATCAAATTTAATTGGTGGTTGTAACGCCCTGAAAATTGTCTTAATTAAAAATTATCGTGGATAAATGGAAATACAAGAATACACAAGAAAATCTTTGTTTGAGAAAAGAGTTTAAATAAAATTTTGAAATTTCCAATATTAAAAATTCCGAGTTTAAATCTTTAAATAAATACTTGGGTGCTTTTATATTCCAGGGGTTTTGTCGGAGTATTTTAAGCGTTTAAGTATTTACAATAATAAATTCTTCGTGTTTCATGGTGGTATTTACTTCTGGTAAATTCCCCGTGATTTAATAAACTCTCTGAAATTTTCTTGGATTTTTCGGAGCTACAGAGTTAATTTTAATGCTATAAAGATTACTAAAGTAAGTAAATAAATATAAACAAATTCCTTTTCTTTTCCCCCTGTTCGGGTTGTTTTTGATTCAGTCCTTTAAAATCTCCCCGTTCATCGTGAACTCCGACTCCCTTTTTCCTCTAGGGTTTTGTGTCGTTCCCAGAACCCTAAAGTCACCTCAAAAATCTAAATTCGGAATTACCGGATTTATTCATCTTTGAAACTCTAGAACTCTTTTGGACTCCCATCCAAGATCCTTTGTATTCGAAATATTTGTATTTCCCTTTGAGATAAATCCCAGATATTCCCTTAAACTCCTTTTCCGTCGAAACAAATCCAAATCTCCAATTGTGTGAGATTTCTCCAAATTCTGATTCCAATAAAACACCCTCGTCAATTCCGTAATCCCGAAACATTTTATTCAGAATATTCTATTTCCCAGTTCCCGAAAAATCTCCTCTAGTTCCCAACCTGATGAATAATTCGATATTTGTTTTCCCCAGATATTCCTTGAATATCCTGATATTCTACTCCCCAAATTTCCATCAGGAAAATATTCTCTATTCTCGGAATCCCACAAAATATTCTGTTTCTTGGACCTTAATAAATATACTTTTGTTTTCTAAATTCTTCCAAACACTGTTCGATTCCCAATATATATATTTATACCTATGTATATATATATATGTATATATATGTATGAATGTATATATCCTCAATATTCAGAATAGTCGTTTCATCCTAAAACCGCTTGGCCTCCTCTATTCCAAATAAATATTCCGATTCCGAAAATGTCTTGATAATCCTGAGTTCCAAAAATAATCTAAAAAAAATCCCTCTTCTTTTTCCCTTTCCTCTTTTATTTTCCCTTTATCCTTCATCCCTTTTCCCTGTTTACCTTCTTCTCCTGGCCTCCTCTTTCTTCTCGTCTCCTTCCTCTGTCTCTCTCAGCGTCCAGCCCGAGCCGGCCTGCTCCAACCCCGAGCCACCCGGGCCGAGCCCCTCCTCGGCCGAGCTCCTCCAGGCCCGGCCTGCGCTCGGCCTACCACCGCCGCTCCCTTGGCCCACCGCCGCCACCGCCGCCTGGCCCAGGCCAGCGCCTGCGCCTCCTCTCCGCAACGGCCGCCGCCGAATCCGCCGCCAAGTCGCCCCATACATAAATCCAGCCACCATTTCCTCGGTGCCCTAGCCGCCGCCCCGCTCTGCTTCCGCAGCCGCCGCCGCCTCTTCTGCTCCCAGCGCCGTCACCCGTGCGCCGTCGCCGTTCTCTGTGCCGCGCCGTTGCCTCGCTTCCCCTGTCGCCGCCGTCGCTCAGCCGCCGCTGCCCTGCAGCTGTGCGCCGCCGCCCCTGCTCCCGTGCTCCTGTCGCCGTCGTCGCCAACTGCCTCAGCCGCCGCCCTGCCGGCTGTCTCTGCCTTGCTGCCGACAGAGGTCGCCGTGGTCGTCGTCATCCCCGTCTACCGCCCGTCGCCGGTGAGCATCCACCCCGTCGTCCCCAATGCCCCATCTTCTTTTCCTCCTTCGACGCCTCGGATCGGGAAGTCGCCTGTCATTGTCGCGTCGTCCCTGGCGTCTCCGTCGAGCGTCGCCGTCGAGCTGCCGTCCTCCTCCAGCCGCCGTCGCCGTTCCCTCTTCGTCGGCTTCGCCGCGCTGCCAGCGCCGGTCTGCCGTCGCCTCTGCTTCGCCACCGTCGTCTTCGATCCCCACCGCCGGTGAGCATTCGGACTGAAGCCGCCCTTCTTTGGTTCATCGCTGCCATCGCTCTTTTCCAATCGGCATCGTCGCCCATCCTCCTCTGCCTCTTGTTCGTCGTCGCCGTTGCTAGGTAGTCGCCGTCGTCATCTACACCGGCGCCTCGTCTTTTTCCCGTGTTCGTCGTTGTCATCGCCGTCGGTTCCGCCATCGTCGTCTCCTCCCCGGCGCTGCCGCCCGTTGTGCCCTGCCCTAGGTCGCCACCCCTGTTCCCGTGCACCGCTGTCGTCTGGTTGTCGAATTCCGCCGTCCCGAGCCGTCGTCGTCTTGCCTGTCGCTGGCGAACCTGCTTGCCGGACCTGCACGCCGCATCCCCTCCTCTCCACTCCAGGCCGACGACACCATTGCATTGCCCCATCTCTCGTCGGTCTCGGCTCGCCAACGCATCGCCGTCGTGGCACTATCAATCGCCGTCGTTGTCGAACCTCCCGGCCGTTGCCGGCGTGTCTCCCGTGCTGCGCCTTGGACGGCCGAGCTCGATTAGCTCCATGGCGTGCCACTGCTGCATGGACCCCAGCAAATATATCTTCAAGCCATCCCGGTCATCTAACCTTTGAGACCTAATTCGGGCCGTCCAATCCACATAAAATTCTAAGCCGATCCCAGCCGTCGGGTTGGATCCATATGTCGCAATCCAGTACCATGTCAGCCCTATCTACCTCAGCATTCCATCGGCCCCTCCTATTCCTAAATCTATGAACCAAGTCCACCGTACCCCTGGTCACTGACCATGGACCCCACATGTCAGCATTTATCTAAAATAATTATTCTAATCAAAAATTCAGAGAATATTCTTGAGAATATTCTTTTCCAATTCTTTTCGGATTCATTCTGAATTCAATCTTCCAAAAGCCATATCTTTTCCGTTTGAAGTTCGATTCGACTCGTTATTCTTCCTAAATCCATTTAAAATCATAATTTACTTGTTTATGTATTGTTTATTTGGAGTTTCTTAGGGTTTGTTATCGTTTTGCGTGTAGTCACGTATATTGCTGATTCGGAAGACTTCGGAGTCTGCGGAAGAGTTCAGAAGAGTATTTGAAGACTTTTGCGATTGCAAGGCAAGTCACACGACAATCTCCTTGAGCATATTGATCCTGTTTGCGAAAGCTATTTTATTTTAAAGTTATTGCATGAAATGCTTTAGAATGACATTATTACGGGTAATTATTTAATAGCCAATATTCCTTGATATTTATGGCCATTTTGATGTTGATATCTATACCTTGATACCCCGGGTAATAATATTGACTAGCTAGATGTTTAATTATTTATCTGGCTAGATTATTTAGGGTTTTGCTTAGCCATGCCTAGAAACTATAGTGTCATTTTATGTGGGTAATTAATGACTCATTTATAACTAATTATGGATTAATGGCTATATTTTCACGACCGTGAGTCATGGTTGATTAATTAAAATGTCAAATAAAACTTGACCGAATGGTGGGTTGTGACCACCAGGATTGTGATGTTGCTAGCAGTGCTCATGACAGTTAAGGACCGGTTCGCGGATTACCTATTGCGAAGCAATACTCATGCTAACCACAAGCCAGCATGGGTAATGGTAGGATCCAATGTGTAGTACGCTCAACCGGGGTCCACCATGGTGTGTTGTGGCTGTATCAATAAGACCACCATGGCTGCGTCAATAAGTCCATGTCTCGGGCGTTGGATCGTTTCCCAGACTCAGAACCCGATCAGTTCTGGCCGGAAACTGGTGGTCCAGCGGATGGCTTCCTTGTTGTGCGGATTACATGGAGGGTTCTATCACAATCTCTGTTCGGGTACTTTCGAGTATCGCGACGCATGGCTGACATGATGTTGAGATTGTGTCTTGTGGGTAAATTGATACATCTCTGGCCAGAGTAAAACTATTCGAATAGCCGTGCTCGCGGTTAATGAGCGGCCTAGCAATGTTTCTGTGATTAGTCCCACACTACTCATTAATGGAAATAAGTGATGGAATATGGATAGCTCCTGTTTGGAGAAGTTTTGGTTTGGGCCTGAACTGCGTTGGACCGCTGTTCAGTGGTTGATTCAATATTGATTAATAATTAAACTATACTATTTTTAATGATTTCGAGTGCAAATGTTTTAAATGCTGTTTTACGCAAATAAGCCATATTATGCCTTTCCTTTGGTATCATGTTGCATTACATTGCATTCCCTAGTGTGGCTTGTTGAGTACGGTGGGTGGTACTCAGTCTTGCATTATTGCAATCTTTAGTGTGAAGCTTTGCGTGGAGGAGAAGGTGGTGTTTGGCTTATACCCCAGTTGAGCTGCCTGTGGCTTGGAGCTGAAGCTACGCTAGTTGCCGTTCCGCTGCTGTTTTCTCCTGTGTGAGGACTAAGTGCCTCTGTTGTAAGTATTTATCGTTATTTTGTTTTGGTTATGTTTATCAAATTGTCAATTTGTGTACCTCGGCTGATTCCTGGACGAGGATTTATTGCACAAATTAGCTTTGGAAATTCTGGTGAATTTCTGGGCATGACAGTGGTCATCCTCCTTGGCATGTGGACCTAACTTTTTTTTTGCATATACTCAAATACAATGGTTATTCCACAATTAGCGCTTGTCATCAATTACCAAAATCAACAATGGGGCCTAGATGCTTAACCCCTTTACTTCGATTACGCTCGTCGATTAAACGATGTACTTCTCACAATCTACGTTTGCGATGAAACTGATCAAAGACATTAATTTTCGAGTTTCAACCTCACGGCGAAAGTAGATTCCGAGCGGTGACAACCGAGTACACGTTAATTGCTTATGAACATACTGAAATTATCCATCCAACGAGTACAAACGGTACATGAAACGTTTCTAGTTATCATTATTACATGTCTTAGAGTATTTCAAACGGATATCCGACTAGACATGCAACTACTGTGTACAGCGTAGGTACTTTCCCTTTCTCGTCGCCTCTGGCCCAGCTTCCTTTGCACGCAGTGCCCTCTCCCTCTCTGCCTCATGGGCTTCCTTCTCCTGCCGCTCCTTTTCCTCCTTCCTCTTCTGCTCAGCCTCCCACTCTTCTTGGGCCGCCCAACGACATTGGCACCACTTCCAGTTCCAATCTTTTAAACTGCGAAGAAACTTTGTGTCCTGTGGATGGATCTCCGTATCCATCCACTGCACAAAGTTGCACAGAGGCGGAGGAGGCTTCGGTGCCTTAACATATACAAATTTGTTAGCTCAAAGGTTCAAATATTTCGTACTACAAGATAATTCGTATTACCTCCACTGGCTTCTTCGCCTTCCCCTTCTTCTCTTGTGGCTTCGGCTTCTCCGGGGAGTATACATAATTAGCACACATCCAATACTTTTGCCGGTACGTGTAATCCTTCTCACTTATTGCAACTTTGCAATTATCTCCACACCAACACATCGGCGGAGGCACGTCAATCAGAGGTCGTAGATGACTGGACATACCGAATGCATCCATAGCAGCTGTCGGAGGATGAAACCTCGACGGCGGGAAGTCGGGAGACCCCCCTTTTGAGATTCGGCCAGGGGAGTAGTTCTCAGGCGAAGCCGGCGTCAGGGTGTAGAAGAAAGATACGCGAAGAAGACGTGGAAGAAACAGAGGAGTCCGGACCGTCCGAAGCGGGTCCGGACCGTCTGAACCGTGAACGAAGGCAGAAGGGTCCGGACCGTCCGAACCGGGTCCGGACCGTCCGAACCGAGGAGATCGCGCAGGGAAGAAGGGATCGATGCACAAGGAAGACACGGGGATTTATACAGGTTCGGGCCGCCGGAGCGTAATACCCTACTCCTGTGCGTGTTTTGCTATGAGGTGGATGAATGTGGTATTATGGTTACAAGGTGTATCTAGCTCACGGCCGGAGCCGGAGAAGAAGAACAGTGGTTAGAGAGTGAGCTTGGGGGTGCAGAGCAGAGAGTTAGAGGACGGGGAAGCTCCTGTCTAGTTCGGCCCCCCGTTCTCGGTGGCTTGGATCCTCCTTTTATAATCAAGGGAGTCCACAGTACCAGCACACCAAGAGAGAGAGAGAGAGAGTTCTCTGGTCCTCCCCTCCGCCTGCGACGCCCACGCCAGAGTTGGAAGACGTCCAGTCGCTCACGTCCGCCTGCAAAGCCTGCGCCGGAGTCGGTGGAGCGTCTGGTCGCTCTCGTCCCCGCCTGCTGAGCCCATGCCGGAGTAGGTATGCAGCGGGCGGTAGAGTCGTGAGGATGTGATGGGATGTGATGGAGCACGCTGCCGAAGTCAAGAGTCTCTGACTGCTTTGACTTCGGCGCACGCCCTCGCCACAGAAGTCAACAGGCCTCTGACAGCAGTCAGGTGTCCACGGGGGGCCGTCCTGAGACACTTACGCGTGGCGGAGCAGACGACAGGGGCAACGTGCCCCGTCGCCTCATCATTAATGCTGATATTTGGAGAGCTGGTCCATCGATCCTGCCGGAGACCGACATGTGGGCCCCGGGCAGGGAGTGAGACGATGGCGCCCGGAGGCAAGGTACGGGCCCGGGGCCAACGATGCCTCGGGGCCGAAACCGGTGGGGACGGCGCCCCGGGGACGGGCCCAGGGCCGATAGAGGCGGCGCCCTGGGGTCGTGCCCGGGGCCGAAGGCGAGGGCGCCCCGGGACCGAAGGCGAGATGGCCCCTCGGGGAACTGACTTGGCCGATGACCCACGCGTCCCCAGGGTATGTGGGACCCCCTATCCCATTTCGCCGACAGCAACCTACATTATAACCAAATAAACGCAAGTTATAACTCGCTAGGCCAAAAATACCTTATACAACTACATACCTACAGTATACTACACGTGACTATAAAAAATTAAATGTCATCGTCCTCATTTCTATCTCCCTAGCGTTTCTCCAACTAGTACTACTCATTTAGTAAAAAAGAACATAACTTCTCTTATACGCTCTATCAATGTCCTTAGCCGTTATGCTCAATTTCAATAGATCTACACCTTGTGGACCAAACCTAACATTTACTTACCTGTGAAATAAATAGTACAATACTACACATACTACATCATTTGATAAATAGAAATGAAAATTACAAAGAGTTATAAAATATTACCTGTAGATGAATCCATAAACTGGCTGGGCTTCGCCGCTTTCGTTCGCCTTCACTCTCAGCTCTTTCTTCTTTTTTCTGTTATTTTTATGAATTTTATGAATTTTTTGGAGGCTCGGAAGGGGTTTTAATACGAGCTAGTAAAAAATCGCTATCTGAGAGGGCGATTTTTTTTTATAAAATAGGCCAATTTACAGGCGGCGCCCAAAAACCGCCCTCCAGGAGGGCGGCAAGGGGGCCGCCTGTAAAATGGCCGGCCCCGCGGCCAGCGTTTTGCAGGGGGCCCCCTTGTCGCCATACTAGAGGGCGGTTTTTGGGCGGCCAGGAGGCTGCCTGTAAATTGGCTAGCCCTGCAGCCGGGGTTTTATAGGCGGCCCCCTAGCCACGAGCGGCTAAGGGGCCGCCTGCAAAAGTGCTGACGGCCGCCGGCCGCCCGGCCAACAGCCGTCAGCCACGTCATTAAATCGCTCTTTAATGAAATTGCCCCTCCCAAAGGGCGTTAGGAATATATTTCTGTAAATTTTTTAAATGAAAATGTAATTTTGTAAATATTTTATTAAAAAAATAAAAAAATAAAAAAAATTCACATGAAAAGCGTACTCTAGTGGGAAGGGTGATTGGGCCTGGTGGGAAGATCTGTTTCGGCCCAAGACGTAGCCGGCCTGAAGGTGGAGACGATGACGATGGGCCTTGGCCACATAGCTAGGGTTTGCCACCCAGTGCTCGCTCTCCCTCTTATATATGGCCGCAACCATTCCCGTCGCTGCACTCTTCTCACGCGCAGAAGTCAGGACGCCGCCGCCACTGCCGCTCTGTCTCGCTTCCCTTACGGAGATAAGGTGCGCCCCCGTCCACTCTACAGCGAGCCTCCGGTGATCTTCTTTGATTTGTATGCTCGTTTGACATTCCAGATTCCGATCTTGTTCTACGATTCGTTTGCTCGCTAGGCCACCACCGTAGGCTTGAGGAAATACATATTGCGATTTGCAGGGAAGCTAGCTAGCTTTAATAGCTTATCCCGTTCGTTTGCTCTGTAGGCCATCGTAGGCTCGAAGAATTACAGATTGCAATTTGCTGGGAAGTCACAGTAGGCTATCTTATCGAGTAGCATGGATCTTTTGGGGTCTGCCCAAAAGATTAAATTTGCGCATGCGTTTCAACTCTACAGTTAAATTCATGTCTAGTTGTCGAATTGGAAAGGAGGTGTATTTTTTTTCAGATCCGGTTAATTTTCGTTCGCGAGGTACACATAGATAATGTAGAGGTACTTTACCCTTTCATCAGTTTCATGGAATGGGCTATGATAAACTGAAACTGTATGTCAAATTCTTATTTTTTTTAAGCTTCTAGAGGGGCTTGTGAGTCTGTTCCGCTGTTCTACGCATCTGACTGTTTCCATCCTACCCTTGCAGTCTCTGTTTTGGTGTTTCCTCTATCCACCGCCACCATGCAGAACGAGGAAGGTCAGATGGTGGACCTCTACGTCCCCAGGAAGTGGTATGTTTGGTCATCATTCTGGATGATTGTTGTCTTGTTCGGTTCGTGTTTAGGTGTACTTGGCTTAATTGCGTTGGTCCCTGCAGCTCGGCCACGAACAGGATCATCACCTCCAAGGACCATGCCTCTGTCCAAATCAACATCGGGCATGTCGATGAAAATGGGCTGTATGATGGCCGTTTCACCACGTTTGCTCTCTGTGGGTTCATTCGTGCTCAGGTAATTACCTCTGCAGTCTTTTCTTTATTTACATGTTGTATTGTTCTCAGTCTCTCACAATTTATTATTTCCTGAATGATGATGAATGGTGTGCGTCTTTGTTATTGCTGGCGCCTGATCATGTAACTGAACTTGATAGCGCTGTAAATACACGAGCATAATGTTTGAAGCATTTTGTGGTTTGCTGTCATGCATTTCATGTTTTGTTTTCTTAGACTAGGCATTTTACATAATAATATGGCGCATCTTGTTTGTTCCATTTGAAACCTACTGGCAAATTTACCTGACCGATGACAATGTAGAAAAGTATATATACTTTCTTGGCTATCATGTTCGTACATATACTGTTTTCATTGAACATATTTGTTATGGGTAACACATTTTCACATGATTCTGGTTGGAAAATTGGATTTTCTACTAAGAGATTCAAAGAGCATTAGGCAAAAGAATGTAGTGTGCTTAGGGTGTGTTCGGATGGGCTTGTGCGTGCGGTTTATAAGCCGCATGCAAAATGAGAAACATCATTAGTGCGTGCTTAATTAACTATTAGAAACTTGAAAAATGGATCTATTTGATTTTTTAGAGATACCAGTTCAGAAAGAGTGCTTACGGAAAACGAGGGAACAAGTAGAAGCCACAAGCACAACCGAACAGTGCCTTATAGGGTGGCAGATTAACTGCCACCTTCATCCTTCATTTGAAAGGCCAAAGGAGTATTGAAACCCTGGAAGCTAGCATTTGTTTATTCCTCAAATCTCTATTTTTAATCTGACTTGGACATCAGTTTTCCTTGGTCGTGCTATCTGCATGAATTGCTGCAATGATGCCTCCTTTAATAGGTTCTCATCTCATTTTGTTGCTACAGGGAGATGCTGACAGTGCACTGGATAGGCTGTGGCAGAAGAGGAAGGCTGAGATTAAGCAGCAGTAGATCTTGCTAGTAGTTTTGCGAGGAAAAACTTGTCTTGATTTCATGTCTTTCTATCTACTGGATAAAATGCCAGTGTTTCGGTTGGTACTCTGAAAGCTCAAGACTTGTGACTTGCTTGATATATTCCGAGCATGTTTTATCCATATTGAAGCATTAATGTGTTGCTCGTCATATCGTCCTTCGTTGCTTCTGAGCTGATTTCATTTTACTGCAATTCTCATTCTGCCGTATAACAGCTATCCATCTAATTGAGATTACTCGCATTTCAGCATGTCTGAATTCACAGTTGTTTACTTTCAAGCTGAGCCCGTGTGTCTCCTCTTTGTGCTGGATCGTTTATTTTTGAATATGGATTTGCTGTTTGAAACTGTATGCCATGAATTATTCAAGTTGCCAGATGTATCTTGTGTAATTGGCTGCTTCATACAAGGAACTTCTGCGTTACACAGAAAAGTAGCTAGAACGCTAATCCAAAATGAAAGTTAGATCTACCTAAAATTGTTGATTGCCAGAAATGCCCAAAATTCTTGTCTGCGAAGGTAGTAACATGTAATGTTGATTTGGGATGGTAGTAAAAATGTACTCTATTTATCTTAAAATTTAGCTACTTTTAGATTTTAATTTTTTTCAAAATATAACTACTTCTCCACCTACCTTCTCATCTTGGCTAATCATAATTTTTTTTATTTAATTTCTTTAGTTATTTTCTTATCTCAACCAATTACAACTATTTCTTAATTATAACTATTTTTCACTTCATCCTTAATCTCATAAAAAATAGCATGTCTATATTTTGAAACGGAGGGGCAATTTTTTCTCAAAATACAACTACTTTTTCACCTACCTCATCTTAATCGATCATAATTTTTTAGCTACTTTCTCATCTTCATTAATTATAATTATTTATCACTTTAATCTTAATCCCTTAAAAAATAGTATAAGTCTATATTTTAAAACGGAGCGAGTAAAATGGTATGGTATGTGGATTGCGGTCTTGAAGCTGGTTTAGGTATTTGGGGTCATCAAGAGCATCAGAAATTGAATCCTGAATTCTTGCAAATAGCAGCCGAAATAAACCATTTCCTTTCTTTAGCGGTGGTTTGGATCTGAAAAAATATATCCTAAAAAAAACATGTTCGGGACAGTCTAGCTAACACTGGACTCTATTTTATTTTTCAATCGCATTTTCACCCTTTTTATCCTCTCCAGTGCGTCCATTCGATGGAGCCCTCATGCTGGCCGCTACTTGCGTATTATGTTTGTCAGTAGATGAATGGGAATCAAATCAAGCGAACAACAAAAAAAAAAAAGTCAGAATCAAATCAAACGAACAACAAAAAAAAAAAGTCTATATTAGGTCAACTATCACCTTAGTCCTACTTTCCTCTCTCATCCACAAATTACACATGAAGTCTCTCTTAGCTGTTAAAACCGGTGCAACTTAACTCTCAATGATTTCGGCAATGGCACATTGACCCAGTCTACCAGTGCTGAGTCATCCAGTTTTGCTGATGTGGCAGAGTGGACATGGCTCTACGAGGATGGACAAGAGCAAAACAAAGCGGCCATGGGATGGCACACGGGACGAAGCTGGTGTGCCGGTGTTCGTGAGTGGCGAACCGCTGCGCCCTCCGACCTGGTGGTCGTGCTCCGCCATGCCAAACTTGTGCCTCTCCGCGCCTACTTGTACAGCAGAGACGAGAAGCTCCACCCTCTTCTGCAGTAACAACGGCGACATGGGTGGACGACGGACTTGCGACAAGCTGCGCCGCCACCTGACAAGGTTGGGCCACTCGAGCAAGCAAGGGAGGCGGACGGTGGACTTGCGCAGGCTGATGGAAGTGCAACAAAATGCTAATCTATATACAGCATTCCAGGGGTTAAAAATTTAAGACTAAGGGCAACCGACGCTGGAACTCGAGCCAATGAACAAGAGGGGCATTCACGGCGATTGGTAGTGTTCTTTAGTGCTTATTGGTGGTTTAAATAAATCGTACGTAAAATAAGAAATATTATTAGTGTATGATTAATTAAGTATTTATTATTAAAAACTTGAAAAATAGATATATTTGTTTTTTAAAGCTACTTTCATATAGAAAATTTTTATAAAAAACATACCGTTTATTGTTTTGGAAAGCGTACGCGCGGGAAACGAAAAAAAATAAGCTGAGCCAATAAGTTGGAACGAACACTGTGGGTGGTGGTAGTCAGAGGGATGCCACAATAGGCCCGCAACAGTCTTCAATTCCTCAGCATTTGCTTACTTCCATATAAGGTTACTCCACGTGATTTCTTGCAGAATGTTATGTCTGACATAGCGGCTTCTGAAACAAATAAATTCTTTACTCTCTTAGTTACATATTATAAGATATTTTAATTTTTTAAAAGTTAAACTTGTTTAAGTTTGATCAAATTTATAACAAAATATAGTAACATCTACAGCGCTGAACTAATTTCATTAAATCCAAAATTAAATGTATTATTATAGTATATTAATTTTGCATTAAAAATATTGCTAAATTTTTCTATAAATTTGGTCAAACTTAAACAAATTTGACTTTTAAAAAAGTTAAAACGTCTTATAATATCAAACGGAGGAAGTAGTATATTTTTTCAAGTAGCATATTGGAACATGTCCGTTGTATTCTTTTTTGCTTTTTTCAGATTTTTGAAACAGAATATTTGCTCCGCATCTTTAAAAATACGATTGCTCTATTGTATTGATTAGACCACCTGTTCCAAACTATTTGTGAAATTTATTTTTAAAAATATTAATTTATTGTGTTAATAAAAAATAATCTATATTAACAATTAAAAAAAACTATCTCCAACACCGCCGATGTGCTCATAGCCGATGAGGTAGGAAGCTAACGTCTTGTCTGAACTAATCCTAGTGCATTGCTGGAAGCAGGTCACCGACGACGCGTGCAATGATGTTTGGTTGTGATGACTGGAACCTGAATGTACAGCACCCGGCGGTCACGGACAACGCGTGCAATGACTGCTCCCGCCGTCGAGGAGCCAACCTCGCCTGTGCTGTCGTCGGGGTCCTTCTCTGCCTGCACTCCCCGAGCCCCCAGTCGTAGGGTGGAGGAAGGCCTTCGCGCGCACCTACAGGTCGTCATTGGTGAACTCCATGCATGGCCGGCGATGGGGACGGAGCTCGCCGGTGGCAGGTGACGCGAACACGGGGGTTCTATTTAGCCATGGAGGAGCCGCTCAACTTGGTTCTGGCATTCGTCGAAAATGTGCTGGGTTGAAGAAAGAAGGATCAAAGATGCATTTTGGTAATTTCACATGCTAGAGGCAGATGAAACCAGGTAGGAGGCAATTTAACCTGGTTTTGATAATTGAGTGAAATGTTATGTTTGGTTTTGTGGTTGAAGGATAAAAGTTGGACTTAGACTATAATTGAGGAAGATAATATAGATTTTTTCAACAAACGAACGATTGGATATGCTTGTGGGCTCAGAAGAATGTACTTAAATGGGCTCGATAAAAAAGAATACATACATTATACTCATGGGGCTATAACCAGGGATCAAGAATGGAGGCCATCGAACGCCATTGCCCCTTGTTCTCCCCCCGACGCCCAACAAGCCAGGTGGTCAACTCACAACATCTCCATATACCAACAAACCTAGAGAACGACTATAATACGTGATACCGTCCAGACGACGGTATATTAGCTACTCTAAGAGCTGTGTGTTAACAACTAAATTTAGCACTATGAAAAAAGATACAGTAATTAGAAGCCAAATTTAGAAAAGTTTCGAGCCTTTCTCAGAAGGCCGATCAGACCGCCCTTATGGAGCCAGTTATACCGGCGGTGTGCCTCCGGTCAGACCAGCATAGACTCAACAGTCAGACCGGTAACTTGAGTCTGATTGGAAATATGATAATTTTCGTGTTTTTTTCGGTGTACACAGTATTTGATGAGTCATATATGGTCTCTAACCTAAATAGGACGTGGAGAAGACTCAGGGAACTCAAGTATAACCCCTTTATAAGGGTTAAGGCCGGTTCAATTAGGGATCTCTCGATCAACCAAATACAAAACATCCAATTAGCCAATTGAATCGTTCTTTCAGCTTTCAATCCAATTTTTGCTTACTTTTTACTTAGTTTTAGCTTGGTTTATCCATCTTTGTCAATTTGCGTTGTAAATCGTCCGTCTTCGCTATAAGATTGCGAGTTATTCCTTTGTAGGCTTGTCCCATAAACCTTCTGTTTCGCCCACGAGACGAGTGACTATCTCAATCTATCGGAATCAGCTCCGCTAGCCAACTTCTACTTCAAAACCCATCTTGATCTAGATTGAGGTGGTTGGCGACTCCATATACCGCAAAGCTTTAGGTGATTCTTGTCGTTTGACCACAAATAAGTGTCAACACGATTTTTAGTGACTCCACTGGGGACATCTACACGACGCCATGGCAAAGCGCTTGGAGGTCGATCCAAGCAACATCATCTCGCTTACCATGGAGGACTTAACCGAGGAGGAATGACAAGAGCTCGAGAAACAGAAGTTGGCAATGGAGAAGACGATGCTTGACCGCTACACAAGAACTCACCAAGGCGTTTCAAAAAGGAACATCCCTCTTCCTCAAATCGTCATCGACGAGGTAATCCCTAAATCCGACTATATATCTCCTGCTATTCAAGAGCTCATGGCCACTTCCATAGATAGAACCGTTAGTGCCGTGTTGGCTAATCAGTTGGATGCCGCTGTGAGTTCTTTCTTTGATAATCGGATAAAAGAATATTCCGCACAAATTGGCTCTCCTAAAGCTAATTTGCCATCTAATTGTGATGTTCCTAGTACTAATGAGGTCCCTATACAGTACATACATAGTAGAGCCGATGAGGCTACCGGTAAACACACCACACAATACATCGGTGTTGAAAATCCAGCAAGTTTGCCACTGGCCGCGTGTCTACCGGTCAGACTAGACTTCAGGCTATCTAACTGCACCTCTGGCCACTGGTCAGACCGGCTTCTGGGCCGGTCCAACCGGTCCTTATATGGCTGGTCCGACCGATGCCATGATCCCAGTATAGGAGGTTGACCCAATTAGCAATAACTCTTATTTGTATCATTATACACATCCTGTTGCTACCACCAACCATATTACTCCACTGTTACCTCCTCCACCTTACAATCCTTACCATAGTCACGTTACTAGTCCACCTATTGGAGGGTATGTGCAAGATGCATGATATGGCCAGCATAATTATGTTGCCTACCACCACCTCTTAGGCCACAAAATCAGCAACCAAAGCCTGAGAATATAGATGAGAGGGTGCGAGCTATTATGAGATAATCTTTTGGAATTGAGCCAAGTAATCGGGCTAGGATTTACCAGAAGCCGTATCCTGATTATTTTGACAATCCCCATCTCCCCGTGGTTATAAAGTACCAGAATTCACAAAATTTAGTGGCGAGGATAATAGGACCACATGGGAGCACATAGGCCAATTCTTAGCACAATATGGTGAAGTTAGCAATATGGATACTTTGAAAGTGCGCATGTTTTCTTTATCTCTGTTAGGTACTGTATTTACTTGGTATACTTCTTTATCGGCAAATGCAATTACTACTTTTGCTCAGTTAGAACAAAAATTTCATGATTACTTTTATACTGGTGAGACTGAGTTTAAGTTGTCTGATTTAACATCGGTGAGGCGAAAATACAATGAAACTATTAGTGATTATATCAAAAGGTTTAGAAATATTAAAAACCGATGTTTTAGCTTGAATATTAGTGAAAGAGATTTGGCCAACCATGCTTATAATGGTTTACTTGTTCCTATTAAGAAAAAATTAGAAGACCAATAATTTCTTGATGTTAGTCAAGTTTTGCAGAAAGCTCTAGCTCAAGAAAGCCGGGCTAAAGAAGTTAAGAAATTTGTTAAAACTCATGACAAAAAACCTAATATAAATATTTGGATTGTTCTGATGGTGAGTCGTCGGATGATGATAAAGATCATGACGTCTACATAGCCGAATGGTCATGGACTAATAAACATAAGCCATTTGTTTGCTCTAGCTTAACACCGACTCCTCATAAAGATCGGCAAAGTGAAATTAAATATTCTTTTGACATGGCCAAGTGTGATAAAATCTTTGATTATTTATTACAAGAAAAGCAAATTAGTTTACCTAAAGGCCATGTCATACCAACGGCGGAAGAATTAAAATGTCGACGTATTGTATGTGGCACGATTCTTTCTCACATGCTACTAATGATTGCAATATTTTCCGTCGATAGGTTCAATTGGCCATAGACAAAGGACGATTGAAGTTTACTGATGGTCCAAAGATGAAGTTGGATCATGATCCTTTTCTAGTGAATACTATCAACTTCAACAACAAAAAGGTGTTAGTTCGGCCTACTCAAGCCGATACTACCGAAGAAAAGAAAGTTGTTATTGGAGAACCTCGGCCGAAGATGATCAAGCCAAAGAATTCGGAGACTGGAGTATGGAAAGTTAATAGTGATGAAGCTTGAAGCTCCAAGACCCCAAAAAGGCCGAAGGTTACATTCTACATGCTTTTGAGCAAAAATGAGAGCGGAAAGGCCGGTCAACGACTCCATAATTGGCCTAGGAATACTAAAAGACCAAGATCTCTTCTTAGGGAGAGATTTGATCCACAATCAAGACAATTGGAGCCACCGTTTCCCTACAATTCTCAACTTATGCCATGGGGCCGTGCCCAATGCCGCCGCCGGATTACCCCTTTCTTATTTTATGCATAGGGGGCGCCACCGCCAATGTATGTGCCGTATCCACCTTTGCCACCAATGCTGTATCATCAAGGATGGGTAGAGCCACGGAGGTCAGTATATGATCGTCTATCTCCGCCACGTCAAAGCCATTTTCTATCAAAAAATTGGTTTGAAGAGAGAAAAGAAGGAGAAAAACACATCAAGGTGGAAACTAGAACTTCAGAGGTGATTATCATCAAGGTGGGGTCCCATGATGTCCAAGTGCCCACTAGAGAAGCGGTGGAGGTGATGCAAGCCAAGGAGACCGAAGCCGGCAAAACAACTGTTTGCTTAGGCGGTCTGACCAGTGATTCAAGCCGGTCTGACTGGTGTGGTAGCGCCAATCTGACCGGGCCTCAAGGCCGGTCTAACTGAAGACCAAGAGGGTAGGATACAGAGCCGACCGAGCCGATCTCGGTCAGATAGAGCCAAGAGCGGTCTGATCGGAGCTAAGGCCGGTCTGACCGACTGCCCATTGCCGGTCTGACTGGTTCAGAGGACAAAAGCTAGGCAGAGGTGAATCCAGGGGTTTCTAGCATAGTGAGAGACATCAAAAGTCATTACTTAGCTCCTGGAACTCAGCCTAATCCTCAATGGATGCCTCCAAATTTGATTGCTACTCAGAAGAGGTGTCTGCAGCATCTTTGAACCCAAAAGTTGAAGCAACAAGCGGCTGAAGAACGTCGGGATAGGATGTTCAATGAGTTGAGACCTCCAATGTCACAAAAGAAGGTATGGAGGCCTAAGATAATAAAGGTTGAAAAGCCAGTAACTGTTCAAAGCGATGATAAGGATGATTTCTTAGATGATGACTTACCGGTTATTAGTAATGATTCGCCGCCAAAAAGGGAACATGGACATTAACATGGCGTTTCCTTTGCCGTTGGAATTTCATGCCAAAGAGGAGGCCAGGATCGCACAACTTTCACTCGATCCGAGAGATGCAGTTTTTGAGAAGCCTGATAATTTCAATAATCACATGAAGCCTTTGTACCTCACGAGGCATATTGATGGAAGACCAATCTCTAGGATGCTTGTAGATGGAGGTGCCGCAATGAACTTGATGCCTTACTCATTGTTCAAAAAGCTTGGGCGGGAAGACGGCGAATTGAAGAAGACCAACATGACGCTCAATGGCTTCAGTGGGGAGGCAACAGAAGCAAAGGGTTTATTTTCTGTGGAGTTAACCGTGGGGAACAAGATTTTGCCAACCTCATTCTTCGTCGTCGATGTGCAAGGTAAATACAACGTTATTTTGGATCGTGATTGGATTCATGCAAATTGTTGTGTTCCTTCTACCATGCAGCTATGTTTGATTCAATGGGATGGCGATGAGATTGAGATCATTCAAGCGGATACATCGGCTGAAGTTGCAATGGCCGATGCCTCAATTGAATGGAAACATGGTAATATGCGGTGTTTATCTGGGATGGATCTTTCTACCTGTGACTTTGTCAGTGTTTCCAAGGATGGTTTTGTGCTCGTTTCTGTAAAGCCGGCTAACTTAGCACGGCTAGGCGATGTTACTTTTAACCATGAGTAAAGAAGCAAATTTAGAGTAGTTGCAAAAGCGAGTGCAAGCATATCAGTCTACGAAGAACGATATTGGTGAAACCATTGAAGATTTTGGTGAAGTAGAGAAGTTGGGTCAAGGTTTTACATCGGCTGATCCTTTGGTAGAAGTAGATATAGGAGATGGTTCTATTCTAAGGCCGACTTTTGTAAACAAAAATATGAAAGCCTATTACAAGGCTAAAATAATCGAGTTGCTTAAAGAATATGTTGATTGTTTTGCATGGGAATACCATGAGATGTCGGGTCTTAGCCGTGAGCTTGTAGAGCATCGGCTTCCTATCAAATCAAGATTTAGGCCTTATAAACAACCACCTCGTCGCTTCAATTCTAATATATATGATCGTGTCAAGGAAGAGATAGACAAATTATTAAAGGCGGGGTTTATTAGGCCATGTAGATATGCGGAGTGGGTTTCTAATGTTGTCCCAGTTGAGAAGAAAGGGAGTGGTAAGATTAGAGTGTGCATTGACTTTAGAGATTTAAATAAAGCTACTTCTAAAGATGAATATCCCATGCCTATAGCCGACATGTTGATTAATGATGCTTCAGGGCATAGAGTCATTAGTTTTCTTGATGGTAATGCCAGTTACAATCAAATATTTATGGCCAAAGAGGATATGTTCAAAACGGCCTTTAGATGTCCCGGGTTTGTTGGATTGTTGACATTTGGCTTGAAAAATGCTGGTGCTACATATCAAAGAGCAATGAATTTAATCTTTCATGATTTGCTCGATATATCTTAGAAATATATATAGATGATATTGTGGTCAAATCAGATGCCATGGATGGTCACTTGGCCGATTTGCGCTTAGCTTTTGAGAGGATGCGCCGGTCTGGTTTGAAGATGAATCCACTCAAGTGTATATTTGGTGTGTCGGCAGGGAAGTTCTTAAGGTTTATGGTGCATGAAAGAGGTGTTGAGATTGATCCTAAGAAAATAGAGAAGATTATAGATTTTAAAGCACCGACATGTAAAATAGAAGTTTGGAAGTTGCTAGGTAAGGTAAATTACTTGAAAATATTCATATCTAATTTGCTTGGCAAAATTGATGCTTTTGTTCCCATACTTGGGTTAAAGAAAGAACTCGATTTTTCTTGGGGGGCAAAACAACCAGAGACGTTTGATGAAATTAAGAGATATTTATCATTGCCACCCGTTGTGAAAGCGCCTAAAGCCAGAATTCCGTTTCAGTTATATATTGCTGCTGAAGATAATGTCATTGGTGCCGTTTTGATACAAGAAGACGATGGCAAAGAGCACATCATTACGTTTTTGAGTCGTCAACTAATTGATGCTGAGACGAGGTATGTCTTTGTAGAGAAAGTTTGTTTATCTCTATATTATGCTTGCACCAAGTTGAGCCATTATTTGCAATCTAGTACTTGCGTAGTTGCTTGTCGAACCGATAATATTAAGTACATGTTGCAATGGCCAATTTTGAGTGGGAGAATTGGCAAATGGGCGTATGTTTTAATTGAATATGATTTGGCTTATGAGTCTTTAAAATCCATGAAAGGCCAAATTGTAGCTAATTTTATTCTGAATCATCATATAGATATTGATTATGATAGTGAGACTCACATAGTTGATGTTACACCTTGGAAAATATATTTTGATGGTTCTTCTTGCAAAGAGGGACAAGGGATAGGTGTAGTGTTAATTTCACCCAATGGTGCCGTCTTTGAGACATCGGTTCAGTTAGAATACCATTGTACTAATAATCAAGCTGAATATGATGCTTTATTATTCGGTTTACAAGTGATAAAAATTATTGGTGCTAAACACGTAGAAGCCTTTGGTGACTCACAATTAGTAGTGCAACAAGTTGCCGATGTATATCAATGTTTTGATGGATCACTAAATAGGTATCTTGATCGTTGGTTAGATATTATTGCCAATTTTGATGATTTTGTCATTAGACATATTTCTAGAGATGAGAATTCGAGAGCTAATGACTTAGCACAACAAACATCTGGTTATCATGTTAAAAGAGGATTATTTTTTGTTCTGGAAAAGCCGGTGCTTGATTGTGAGAGTTTGGATGAAATTGGCAAGCTTTCAGACTAAGGACAGTCTGACCAGATGCTGATGACCGGTCTGACCGAGGACCAACGGCGGTCTAACCGACATTTTATGTCTGGTCTAACTGGCGTAGTATGGCTGGTCTGACCAGACCCTAGCAAGAGGCTGGGGGGCATGATTTCGTTTGTGTTTTAGAAGCCGAATTGAGTCCTAATTCGGTTGTTCGGGCTAAAGATCATATTATTGATTGGAGAATTCCTTTGATCGAGTATTTGAAAAATCCTAACAGTAAGGCTGATCAGAAATTTTGGCAGTAAGCTTTTAAGTATACTTTGCTTGATGATGCGTTATATCATCGAAATATAGATGGGGTACCCTTGAAGTGCTTAGCTAATGATCAATCTAAGTTTACAATGGGGGACGTTCATGAAGGGATTTGTGGAACTCACCATTCAACCCATAAGATGAATTGGCTATTGAGGAGAGCTGGTTTTATTAGCCGAAGTTGATTGATGATTGTTTCAAATACTATAAAGGATGTGAGGCTTCTCAACGGTTCGGCAATGTTCAATTGGCGCCAACCGCTGTGTTAAATCCTATTATTAAACCATGGCCGTTCCGAGGTTGGGCTTTAGATTTTATTGGACAAATACATCCTTCTTCTTCAAAAAGGCATCGGTTCGTGTTGGTAGCAACATATTACTTTACAAAGTGGACCGAGGCTGTGCCTCTCAAAAATATGACATACAAAGAAGCAATTGATTTTATCTTGAAGCATATTATTCATAGATTCAGTATTCCTCAGACTTTAACTATGAATCAAGGGTCTTCTTTTATTTCCAAAAAGGTGAAAGATTTTGCCGGATCTTATGGTATCAAGTTGTTAAATTCTTCTCCTTACTACGCTCAGGCTAATGGTCAAGCCGAGTAGAGTAACAAGGTTCTGTTAAAACTAGTTAAGAAAAAGATTGAAGAACATTTTAGGAAGTGGCATGAGGTGCTTTCTGTGGCATTGTGGCCTCATATGGTATCTAGACATGGTGCCACCAAGATAACTCCTTTTGAACTAGTTTATGGACAAGAAACCGTTTTACCAGTTGAGGTAAATCTTGGTTCTCTAAAATTAGTCAAATAAGACGATTTATCAGTTGATGACTACAAAACATGAATGATGGATAATCTTGATGAAGTGGCCGATAAACGTTTGAAGGCTTTGGAGGGCAATTGAGAGAGATAAAAAGAGGAGTATCCAAAGCTTATAATAAGAGAGTTAGAGCAAAATCGTTTTAAATTGGAGACTTGGTGTGGAAGACGATTTTGCCATTGGGTACCAAAAGTAAAGAGTTTGGTAAATGGTCACCTAGTTGGGAATGTTCCTTACCGGATACTAGAATCATTCATGGGAATGCGTATTTTGTTAAGAATTGCAAAAGAGACGATATGGAATATTTCAAGAAGTACTTCCCAAGTGTTTGGCAAGACGTCTAGGCAAACTTACATGGCGATAATGGTTTATCGCCTAAGACCTGTGTTTTCTGCTTTTGGCTCTTAAGTTACCAAAAAGATAGGGGCATGTGTTAACAACCGAATTGAGCACTATGGGAAAAGATATAGTGATTGGAAGCCAAATTTAAAAAAGTCCCGAGCCTTCCTCAGGAGGCCAGTCAGACCGTCCTTATGGAGCCGATTAGACCGGCGGTGTGCCTCTGGTCAGACCGGTATAGACCCGACGGTCAGATCGGCAGCCCGAGTCCAATTGGAAATATGACAGTTTTCGTGTTTTCTTCGGTGTGTACAGTATTTGATGAGTCCTACTTGGTCTATAACCTGAATAGGACATGGAGAAGACTTATGGAACGCAAGTCCAACCCCTTTATAGGGGTTAAGGCCGGTTCAATTGGGAATCTCTAGATCAACCAAACACAAAACATCCAATTAGCCAATTGAATCGTTCTTTCAGCTTTCAATTCACCTTTTGCTTACTTTTTGCCTAGTTTTAGCTTAGTTTGTCCATCTTTATCGATTTGGACTGTAAATCGTCCGTCTTCGCTATGAGATTGCTAGTTATCCCTTTGTATGTTTGTTCCGTAAACCTTCTGTTTCGCCTACGAGACGGGTAACTATCTCAATCTATCGAAATCGACTCTACTAGCCGGTTTCTATTTCAAAACTCACCTTAATCTAAGTTCAGGTAGTTGGCGACTTCCTACATCACAAAATTTTAGGTGATTTTCGTCGTTTGACCACAAATAAGGGTCAACACTGTAGGATTGCTGAAAGGTTAGGCGTGCCACGTCAGTCTTTTTTTTAAAAAAACCTGCACTGTCAGTTAATTACGCGCCGGTTTCAGCTCCCGCACACCGTTCGATCTCGGATTAGAGTCGATCTGACCATCCACGTGTCCCGCTGTGCCGGCCCTTTAGCACCCGTAGGATCGTCGGATCGGGAACGGACGGCGTAGATTTCGCCAGCCCGCACCAAACCTTAGCCACCTCTCCCACAGCCCCTCCCCTTACGCGCGCGGCCTCGCCGCCCTCCTCACTCCTCACCTCGCGCGTTCCATCGGTGTACCAGCCTCGCCCTCCTCCAGCCATCGACGTCGCCGCCGCTCGCTCACAGCGAGGCCGTCGCAGCAGCAGCAGCCTCCTCGCGACGGATCTGGCCACTCGGAGGAGAGGGATGCGAGCCGCTGTAGCCTCTTCTCTCTCATCTCTGCACCGCCACCGCCTCCCTCTCCTCACCCTCTCCGCTTCACTCGGTGCAGTGCCAGATACGGCTCGGGGCTGTTGGAATTCAATTGTCTCGGCCTCCCTGCTGGTGGATCTGGTGGCCCGGAGCGAGGGACACAAGCCGCCGTCGCCGCCACCGCCCTCTTCTCCTCTCTCTTTCCGCCCCTCCACCGCCCCGATCCGCTATGTTCCTCTCGCTCTCCACGCCGCTTGGTGCCAGATCCGGCTAGGTGGTTGCCGAATCTGGTAAGAGAAGGACGTAGGAGTGCTGGGGGTGTGGATCGGCCGAGCCATGGCTACGAGGTCGGAGAGAAGAAGGGATGTCGAGAGCGGCGGCTCGGCCACCACTGCCACGACGACAACAAGGCACGGCGACCATGTTTCAGGGCCTCCGTAGCCTGGTTAGTGTGCAGTTCATGTGCTTTTCTTTGATTCTGAACCTGTTTCTTATCTGTTATCAAGTTTAAAGTTGATTCCTTTAACTTATGGTTTGGATGTACGATGGTGATTCATCCATGTCCTTCATCATCTCTGTTTTATTTGCTCACGGATTCCTCCATTGATTACTGCTACCGAATAACGAACAAATTTTATGATTGCCTTGCAATTTTAGGCTTTGTATTGTTTTCAGGTTCAACCTCATTAGAACAACTCAGATAACTAGAATTTGGTCTAATGATAAAGCTACTGTTTGTTATTTCATTTGATATTCAGTTTTCAAAAGAAATTATTAACTACGAATTGTTGCATTGATTGATAACTACAAATTCTTGGTTCGAAGGTGTCAACAAGTTTTAGCAGGAAATATTCACATGACCTCAAAAACATATGGAATCATCCATGTTCATCCAGCTTATGACACAAAGGTAAAGCTTAGCAGAATGCAATCTTTTTCTATAGTTTGTCCTTCATATTACTTCAATAGTTCCTTTGTGCTTACAGAGAGATCATTTTATTGTTTATTTCACCAATGAGAGCAGATGCATGTCTTATTTTTTGAACCACACTAGTGATTCTTAAATTTTCTGCGCCTGATCTGTTTACCACATTTTCTATGCCTAACTATGTTCCATTAAGCCTAAGGAATCAGGTACTACTGCTGTGATTCCCTTCCCACTTCCTAAACTATGCTTTGCTTTGTACAGGGCATGCTAATAGCCTAATACAATGGTACAATGACATGCTAAGGCTTGCATAAATACTGGTGCAAACTACTATATATAATTGGAAGGGATCATGATATTATCAGTTATCCAATTGAAAAAAAGGAATGCCTACTATGGTGATCACCGGGAAAAGGTGCTGAGTATGGCTTCTGGGCTTGAGAGGGACAATATCCTTTCTTCAAAGGTAATGCCATCATCCCAAACCAAATATCTCATTTATATGTAGAACTGTACATATAATTTATTACTCATTCACTTCCTGAGCATCTTTGCATATTTCAACTCGCTCTCAAAGAACATTATCAGTTTCGACTCGATTTGTTCATGTTTCATGACATGTTTCTAGGTTCTTACTTTTTAGTAGTTTGCTGCATATGGCACAAAGCAATAGAAAATGGCTCTATTAGATCAATCATGGAAATATGATTTTCTGTTCATCGATGGCACAAAGGTAGATTTTATTTCTGTTGGTGTTTCAACAGGTTCAGTGGCAATGTTTTCCTAGACATATCCTAACACCCTTAGCTTTGTATAGATAAGTTCCCTTGCCAAGAACTGCTAGACTCCCCCTTAATGGATTGCGTATATGATTTCTTTTCGTAGCAATATGTGCTACATACGATTAATTACCTACATTTTGCTCTGCATAAAGCCAAAAAGACTGACATTTTACGGCAGCTTGCCTCAAGAAATATTTTCACATCTAAAGGCATAACACAAGATCTTCTGCGGTTATCCACGGCTGACATCTGAACCATTAGTATTGCCATGTTTTTGTAGTTTATTTTGTTCTGCTACTAATGACTGAAAAGGTTTACGTGGTGATAGGGTTCATAAAATTTTAACCTAAAGATACGGGAAACATAAATATGGTGTCGAATAAATAGTATTTTGTGTCCACAGGTCTAGCGAAAACAAATTAAGAAGAAGCTTAGTCGTCTTGGCCTCTTGCCAAAGAAGATAGTTGATTTACCTCTATTTCTAGGACATAGCTAAACTACATTGTCTCCTTTGCATAATTGATTTTTGTCCAGGCGGCCAGTGCCATGGAAGTTAGTATTATATTATTGGTGAGTGATTACTATCTGAAACCTCTCTTTTGGCCTATGAACTACTCACATAGTACTACTGAGACTTCAAATTTGCCCTGAGTTCTAGTGGGCTTTAGGTTAACCCATAGGTGCAGAAAAAACAAAGTTGGCATCCTGCACAGTAGGTCACTGAGATATTACACTGTTACTTCAGTGGAACCATTTTTGTGGTTGTCACAAATTGATTGCATATTTGTGCAAATGGCTGAAACGGTTCCATTTTGATTTAATTGCTTGGTCATTCAAATTTGTGTTGAACTTTGTTCAGTATTTTTGAAGTTTATGGGAAACTTAATCAATTCAATACTAATTCAGTATTATGTTGGTTTCTTTTGTCACGACTACTACACAACATATACATTTGTATATTTGACAGAAACCCGGGTTTTGTGTGGTCCATCAATACCGATGCTCTCTTTCCAAATTATCAATCCGTCAGTACAAAGAAATAAATAGAGGTTTGGTCATCCGCCTCTGATTTAGAATTTTCGGCCATGTTGTATCGAAGTTGGGATCATAATTATTTCCATACGATAATGTAAATGTTAAATACTGATAGCTTCAATATAATATGTATATGAGTATCTCCGAAGCTTATTTGGATCCCTTCTATGTGCACTGCACATGCGCGTGCTAGTAGTTAATGATTCAATCGTGATTAGATGCAACGTTAGCCCCGCACATCACGCTTGATCCTAGCCACGTGTGCCTCGTTGGTTTGTGCGAACTACACGCACGCCTCCACCGCGTGGGCTAGCTGCCTTCGCTAGTTAGGAGGATAGAGCCAAGGGAGGGGGGCTTGTTGGGCCGATGGAGGAGGAGAGCTGGGCTATGTATGGAGTCCCTGCAGGCACCAAAAGTTACCACGAAGGTATCAACAGGATTGAATTATCATGGCACCTTAAGGTATCGTGATTATGGGTATGGATACATAAGGTCTCGTGATTCATCTATAATATTATGAATGTACCATCTGTGATACTCATGATATATCATACAATCTATGCATAAATAGGGTATACCCGCACGAAGACATGGTACCTACGTACCAAGTATTATACATATAGATACCATGCCTGATACTTGTATTTGTCAGATATGATACTTAGGTAGCATACATGGTACATGTGGGTAACAGGCTTGATACTAAGTACCATGCTTAAAATCTAAGTGCCAGACCTGATACTTGAGTCCCAGACCTGACCAGCCGTATCATCTTCTTTTCTTTTAATCAGTAGTTATATATAAATTTCATGATAGTACCAAACAAGTAGCATAAAAAATTTGTAAGATGTCAAAGTTGTTCTCCTTTCCTCGGGCCAATATAGCCACGACATAGTATAGCAAGGACAGACAAACATGAATGCATAGCCTATCCATACCAACATGCAATCTATCTATGCCACGTGGGCCCAAGCTGCTAATCACCGCTTAGCTAGACATTTGTACTTTACCAAGTACAAATGGTTTCGTAGTATAGAACATTAATGACAGTATAATTCCAGCCTAATTAAATACAAATGTATATGTTAAAATTGTGGAACGGGTATGGAATACACTACACCGATGATTGGAGCCGACCTTAATTTTATAGACAGGTCTCTCTTTAATTATGTTGATAGATGATAATGATTATATTTCAACTAAAAATCTATTTTATAAAACTATTACTCCTAATATTGCATTAAACATTACTTTATAAAAATAATAATATTGATGATGAGATGACTGATGATGAAGGAGATCATCAGGATATAATTATGGTTGGTAGAGGGAGCTCAGGGATGTGATGATTAATGATGGCAGATCAAGGCTCTTTCTACGTAGGGTTATAAATATAAGGACTAATCACCCCATCACTCGTATCAGGGAACCGTATAAATCGTGTCGACCATAGATCTGTCTTAAGACGGGCGAGGCCTAGTATCTTATTGAAGTCTATTATACTCTATATGGGTATGTAGTAGTAGGATGGAAGATGATATGAACCCCATCAAATAGCTATGAATTGCATTCCAAGCACATATATTAGCATGGTGGTGTGGAGGGTTGTTAGGCCTAACACAACCTTAGAGTGTACTAAATGAAAATAGGGGAAAAGTTTTGTACTCTAGCATGTTGTCGCATCCTGTGAAGTGCAACAGTCAAACATGTTAAGAGTAGCTATGGATAAAGTGTTACAAGCCTGCGCAGTGCTAAATTAAATCATGATTTACGCCTATCTCCTAGATTGGAGGCTAAGGGGAGTTATTACTTACTCTATTCAATGTTATTAGTGTAATTTAGTATTTATAATGCTACTTTGAAAATCCCTTTTATAAAATAGTCTTAGACTTGATTTATGAATTATCAATGATGATGATGCTGTAGAATGCAAGGTATAGAATATAGATTATTAGATTATTATTCATGCATCTCTATTTTGTTATTAATAACTTGCTGAGTGCACTAGTGTGCTCACCTTGCTATATAATCCCCTTGTACAGGCTCCACACATAGCAAGTATAAGATGGCATTAAGACTTTTGGGTACAAATTAAAAGTAGTTTCTAACTATTTCTCTGTTACGATCTCTGATATAGGCTACTATTTGATAGAATAAGAATTTATTAAATAGTAATCCATGTCTTGCACTTTTATATTTAGTGTTAAAAGTGCGAGACGTCACAATTTACTTTGAGTATGATGAGAGTTAGAAGCGTTCGACTCGAATAGCATAACCATGCTTATGGTGGCTTTTACTATATTATAGCTTGTTGCAACGCACGAATACTTTGCTAGTCTACGTACAAAACACTAAGTCTATCTTTCATCCCTCAACTATTGTCCTAGTCTACTTTTCATCCCTCAATTATAATACCAGTTAAATTATATCCCTCATCTTTTAAAACTGGATACTTTAGTCCTTCTGCTTGGGTTTTAGTGACGTGGACAATGATCAGCATTGTTTTGGACACCACAAGTATACCTTGGACCAGACGTGAGGCCCACAAGTATACCTAAGTAACGAACCAACAGGTGGTGCATCTTCTTTCAGACGGCCTACCAACCCCACCCACCCACCCCCCCCCCCCCCCCCCCCCCCCCACCCCCCCCCCCCCCCTGTGCCAGCATGGATTTCATCGTTGGGCACCGAAATCGTACTTATATCCGTTTAAGCCCATATAACTCATTTGTTAATTAGCCTGTTTAAAAGTTGCTACTCCCATACCCCATCTTGCCATACCTTTACATATCCTTGCAACACGACCGACGGCGGTGTGGAATGTGGACAGAGAGGAGACGCAAGAATACGACCAGTAACTGGGTGAAGAGTGGACAAGGGAGAAGAGTGGTGGACAGGGCCAGTGGCTGGGTAGAGAGCGAGGCAGGGGGGAAGAGTCACTACTACAAAACATACCTGTACAGGCGGCTAGAATCGATTTTCGCAGGCGGCCAAAGCGACCGCCTGCAACAAAAGGCATGTGAAACATGTGGTCATATTAGGACACCCGACTGTGCAAATATTTTTAGGCAAAAAAAAAATTTAGATCCAATCGTAGCCTCCAATTCAAATCACAATATAATTCAACAATCACAAATTCACAAATCCCGAGCACAGAACACACAAATGCTTACGGAATAAAAAACAAGGAAAAAAAATCACCGCTGGTCCGCTGCTGAACATAGGAGCATGGCATCCTTGGTGAGGTCGAAGACGTCGGCGTCAGCGCCTCCACGAAATCCTCTCCTCGTCGCGTCGTCATCGTCACCGTCGCCGAGCCATGGCAACGAGCCCCCTTGCCGCTGCCACCATCGGGCCCCACAAACAGCACCGCCGCCGTCAGATCCAGGAGGTTCAGATCCAGAGCTCCGGCTGCACGGCCTCCATGAACTCCTCTCCTTGTCGCGTGGTGGTCGTCGCCATCGCCGAGCCGCGCGAACAAGCCTCCTTGCCGCTGCCGCCGTCGGGCCCCACGAACAGCACCGCCGTCGCCAGATCCAAGAGGTCCAGATCCGAGCTCCGGCAGCACGGCCTCCACGAGCTTCTCTCCTAGTCATGCGGTCATCGTGGCCATCGCCATCGCCCATTGCCGAGGCCTGCGCCGAGCCCCTTCACCGCCGCTACCGCCGAGCCCGTTCACCGCCACCTCGTGCCGAGCCCCTGTAAAGGTCTTTTATATGGTTTTGACTTTTTCACAGGCACTGGTTTTATGAGGTTCGTCAGACGGACCTTATAATACCACTGCATATGAAAATTATTTTTTTAATTTTTACGGACCATCTATAATAGCCTAACCTCATAATATTTAGGAATACGCGTAGGCTACGATAGCAGAAAATAAAATTTTTCTACCACGTACATCAGTACATTATGCGAGAGAGGGATCATGAATCATTATCACTGGACGCGTAGTGCAGCGGAACAAGAGTTGGAGAAGCCGGTTCAACCACGCACGCATCGAGATAGTAGTGGAAGTAGTCGATCTCTACGAACAAACCGTGATCAACCACACCACGAGTAGATCTAATCAGCGTCGATGCCGATCAACGCTGCAACGAGCAGTGCCTCCACCGGTATCCACACGTCCGGGGCTAGAACGCCGATTGCGAGTGTACTAGCACTCGTGAGTGGCTAGGTTTGGCTCGGGAGGTGGCGGCTAGAGTTTGGCTCAAGGTCAACCGAAAAACGTGAATCTCCTTGGCCCCTCGTCTCCCTGTATATAGACCTCCTCACTTGGGTCTCGTGGACCGAGACCCAATAAGAGTCTACTCGGATCTCTACCGAATTGAGCCCATATTCGAATCACATTCAAATAAGTGTTCCAACCCATTAAGCGTGCGACGCTATAGATTCACGTATATTTTGTCGCGACCCAGAAACGCCTTTCTGGTCACCCTGTTAATAGCGACATCTAGCAAGGCACCCCAAAATATACGTAAAGATTATATCGACTGAACCTGGAATGTCCTCATGTACAAATCTCTTTGCCTCACGATATTGATTGAGCTCAAGGCAAGACTTGTGTCATCTTCTTAATAGCTCAATCACTCTCTCGATCCTATGATGGATTATAAACTTGTGACTGACACCTCAATCACCCTAGTATGGCTATGTACTTCCATAATCCATTACATTGAGGAGCCTAGAGATATCTCTCCTGTAAAGAGGGACAAATTTTATCTTGATCATTCACATCCCACTACATGTTTCATAGTATTCACATCCCACTACATGTTTCATAGCAAATCCGAAGACTATTTTTATGACTACCCAGTTACAGAGTAGTGTTTAGTAGTCTCAAAATAAGCTACTACGTATATTGGGAATCATGATGATCACAAGTCTAAGAACTCTACATAAACACTACTTGAGACTAACCGATAACACATAAAATCTCTGCAGTATCTCATAGCGGGTCTATCCAACATATGTTCACTAACATATGTCTATATTATCGATTTGGTATCCCATATCATGATCCATGAGATATAATTATCAATCAATACATATACTGATGTTAAAATCATATTTATTCCTTATATGATATATGATCAGATATTATTTTGAAATAGCAACATTTGATATTAAGAGTCTCATGAATAAGTCACATACTTATTGATCAATAATAATAATTATTATTTTAAAGAAAAATCAATATATTATAAATATAGCATGTGATATATATAATATCTTCATGTTGCCTCTAAACCATAACACTAACAAATATCACTATGTGTGAAAATTATTTTTTTAATTTTTACAGGTGGTCCATAACCAGAGACCTGTCATATTTTTATAGGCAAGGCTTCTTTTAGGTAAAAATAAATCGACAGTATTGTCAAAAATGCTTTTTACAGTAGTGAGTTGTGGAGCATAGGGGCGGGGCTTGGTGAGGCAGTATTGCTACTGGCACCAACGCAGGAGTCATGGCGAGGCAAGGACGCAATGGGACTGATGCTACAAGGTCCATGGGGGCAGGCGGCGACGGGGCGTCAGTGCGGGAGGCTTCAGGAGATGCGGGGCAGCGCTTGAAGAACACAGGAGAGAGATTCGACTTAGCGCTGATTTAGTGTCCACTTAGATTAAAACTAGCGCTGATTATCACGAGAGGTTTCATAAAAAATTGAGTCATTGTGGATGCCATATATGCGGGGCGTCATCTCCATCGGAGATGGGTAGACCGGAGTGAGACGACATCCTCCATGTTGTGCATTTGCCTCGCCAACAACACGGACCCAAAAACCACTTGCCACACTGGCATGGCATCGTCGCACGAATGATAGTTGTGATGAATCATATCTCGGACGGCTATCGTTTTGGTTAACGCTAGGGCATGGACAACTTATTTGATTGAAGGACTTGTGATGGCTTACTACAAGAGACACGATTTTTGGATATATCTACTTCCAAAAGTATGGCACTAGTAATCCTTTAGCTAATCACGCTCTCTACGCTTTCTCAGCCATACGTGCTTTCGACAGGGTAAGAACCGCCTTTTTGTACTTCAAACCACCTGGTCACAGTCCGGTAATAGTAACTGCGATCAAAAATTGCATCTGATCAAACTCGCTTTCCTTTCACACACACACACACACACACAGAGAGAGAGAGAGCATCTACTTCTCTATCATTATACTACTTTGAGAGCAGCTCTCAACAGATCGTAAACAAAAGGACACGAGCATCAACACGACACAGACATAGCAAAAATCTGGAGAACAACCCCACCAGTGACTATATTTGGCCAAAAATAGAAAGCTAAGTATAGGTATATACCATTCATCGATAACTTCTTTACTGGTCATATCAATACAAATAATTATTCGCATTCAAAAGAACAAACAAATTACCTAAGTAATTGTGATATTCTTCAATACTACCATTAAGTACATAATAACAAGATATCATACGGTTTCTGGTCTTACCTGTTATGTACATTAGGCTAACCTGTGTAAAACCCTTTGGTACAACGTTCAATGCACACATCTAGAGTTGTATAAATACTCCCTTCGTTTAATGTTTGACGCTGTTGTCTTCAGAATTTCGTTTGCCATTCGTCTTATATTTAAAAGTTGTGCAAATATGCAAAAATATAAGTCAGGCTTAAAGTATGTTTGATGATAAAACAAATGACAACAAAATAATTAATAATTACATAATTTTTTAAATAAGACGAGTGATCAAACATAATTCAGAAAGTCAACAACACCAAACATAAAAAAGAAGGGAGTGAAAAAATGAGTAAATAATTACAACAGAGAGTCAACAAAGAGACCTTTGTATTGTTATATCTGTTATATTAGCAGATCATCAAGTGTCAAATCCTCAGTTGATAACATTTTTAGTTTCTGCGAATAAAAAATATGTTCAAAGTTGTCAGGTCCAATAGCATATTGGAGAGTAGACAGTGGTGAACAAATAAACCGACTTACAGTGATGAATTGGAGGGTGGATCATCAAAGACTAGAGGAGCCAAGAATAATTTCTCTCTTCGAAGTTTAGATGATAGCTTGTGAGCAACTCGTCCTGTAATAGCAAATGTAGCAATTGAGATATAATGCGCAGATGAGAATGTGGGAAGTAGATTCATTTCTAGTTTTACATCGATGTTCAAATCAGAAAGCGACTACACTGTGAAAAAAAAAAGGAAATCAAGAAATGCACGATACCTCGACAGAGAGTAAGCACCAATCAATAACAAAATAAACTAAGCGCTGACACAACTTTCTGATATCACTTGGATGTATGCATCAATACTGAGTCGCTGCAAAAGGCTTATTAGTCGTACCAGACAGAAAGCAAAAACCCTAACAATAGTATTGTCGTAAGGCTGCATTGACAATTGCACTTCAAATGACTATAATATGCACTAGAATTGCTAAATAAGCCCATAATCTAAATAGAGGGAAAGGATTTTCACACTCCCGTCCACACAAAAAAAAGTCCATGAAAAGTTTATACAAAAAGCGTAAAGAATTTGCAGCAGTTCGTGAGAAATCGTGACCAGTTTACAGATGTCTCACAAATTACAACTTTCTAAATGGTAAAAGGACTATTCAGTCTACAGATCAATCTTAAACAACAGTAACTGCCATTGATATTGACACATATAAACTAAAGCCAAAGTTCGTTTAATGAATAGACAGAAAAGATTTTAATCAAGCTAGGTGGAAATGCATTTTAAGAACAACCAAAGTATGTCAAAACCACTGGGACAAAATCATACATATCTATGTATTATATGAAATTACTGAACCGATCAGCTCACCACGAAGGAATCTAAGAGTGCACATCTCTTACAGAAGAGGCGTAACTATAATTTTGTTTGGCCAGTGGACGGTGGTGGTGGCGTCATGAATAATCACAAACCGTAAATGAATTAGCCATCACCCGAGGGTTTCGAGGCCTGCCCATGTGCCACACTATACCGACCAGAGTAGATCAGCGCATGCGATTGACGGCTGCGATGAACGGGGCTTGTTGGGTGTGATGAATTGCTTGGAGATGCCCCAGAAACTAGGAGCTTAGGGTCATTCCATACAGTGATACACATCTTTTGTAGCTCACCCTTGCCTAAGGTTCTGGATCCCAACTCCTGCAATAAAAAGCAAGTACAACCATTCATGTAAATGCACAAATGTACTTCCCAGAATAAATGATAGCTTTGCAGCTTGAACATACAAAAAATGTATTACATACGAAAGCTTACACGTTGCACCTGCAGTATGAACTTTGCCCTTTACAGCTACTACCAGCCATACATGAACTTCCTCAAATCATGTGTCAATAGCATGATAGTACTTACTTAATTTTTTCCAAAGAGTGGACTGTTGGATCATAACAGAACTAGCCTCTGCTCGATTCACCTGAACTTCAAGTGAAGGGTACTATCTAAAGAAAAATGGAACAACAGAGATCTCACTCAAGTACTCATCTTACAAACCTTCTTAGTGCAAGCTAAAAAGAATAGACCAGTGGAGTCTCAAAATGACCATTTTGTCAATCTTTTGTTCACGCTTAATAAACGGAATATCCAACTTTGGACTACTCAAGTATGATCAGATCACTTTTTAAGTCTTCAACCGGTATTCTGATTGTCTTCTGACACTCATAGTAAAGTATCGGCGAACCATTGTCACAAAAATGATCCCGTGAGCCGCGACTTTGATGAAAAACCGGGATGCAGGTAAAACCAACTCAACAAAAGCACGTCTGCATAGGGAAAATAAAGAGGACAGAAAATAACCCGAGCAGACTTACCCAATCTCTCT
>RYFJ01002978.1:0-108474 GCA_003991445.1 Oryza meyeriana var. granulata | reverse complement strand
CCACAGGGAGAGTTGATTGAGACAAGATAGAAGCGGTCAGAGTGGCTATCGCTACAGGTCAACAGGTGTGACTTGTTCTTGGGTTGCTGATTTAATCTATCGTAATAACACGTCGCTTGGAGAGATTCCGAGCACCATTGCGCCCATGATGATGCTACGAAAGAAGGCGTCCCTTTTCAAATGTGGAAGCACTGAAAGTCTTGAAATTGCTAAAGAGAAGTTACTCTGCATCACTACTCAACTCCCTGATCTTGGTAAGCGTTTTTTGAGCTTGAATAAGGGTGATGCAAGTGGTGATTGGGATTGGGTGTGCTTTTCAAGAAGGTAAGCCAGTTGCATATTTTAGTGAGAAGTTGTTCAGGACCTAGTTTGAACTATTTCAACCTATGATAAAGGAATGTATGCTTTGTTCGAACATTAGAGACTTGGCAACATTATCTATGGCCAAAGGAATTGGATCATAACATTCTGATCATGAGTACTGAAACTATAGTCGAGTTAAGCTAAATTGAATAAACGACATGCTAAATGGGTAGAATTTATTGAGTCGTTTCCATATATCATTAAACATAAGAAAGGCAAGGACAATGTGATTGCTGATGCGCTTATCTAGGCGCTATACTATGTTATCTCAACTTGATCATAAAACTTTTTGGATTGGAGACAATAAAAGAATTATATGCTACTGATTTGGATTTTAAAGAAGCTTATGATCACTGGAGCGGGAGAACTTGGAAAAATATGTGTTGAATGAAGGATTGTTATATTGAGCTAACAAATTATGTGTTCCTGCAAACTCTGTTCGTCTTTTGTTTTTGCAGGAAGCACATGGAGGTGGATTGATGGGACATTTTGGAGTGAAGAAGACAGAGGATGTGCTGGCTACTCACTTCTTTTGGCTGAAAATGCGGCGTGACATTGAACGATACGTTGCACGATGCAGCACTTGTAACAAAGCTAAGTACCGTCTTAATCCACATGTCTTTATATATGCCTCTACCCATTCTAGTGCTTTCTGGGAAGACATTTCTATGGATTTTGTTTTAGGATTGCCTAGGAGCCAAAGAGGGGAAGGGATAGTGTTTTTGTTGTTGTTGATAGATTTTCCAAAATGGCCCATTTCATTCCTTGTCATAAGAGCGACGATGCTACCATAGTTGCTGATTTGTTTTTCAGGGATGTCGTTCGTCTACATGGTGTGCCCAATACAATTGTTTCAGATCGAGATACCAAGTTCTTGAGTCATTTTTGGATGACGTTGTGGAGGAAATTGGGGACGAAGTTACTATTTTCTACAACTTGCCACCCCCAAACCAATGGACAAACGGAGGTGGTGAATCGTACTTTGTCCATGATGTTGTGGGCTGTTTTTGAAGAAATTAATCTAAAAAATGTGGGAAGAATGTCTTCCACATGTTGTGATGTTCGTCTACAACCATTCGTTGCACTCCACCACAAAGATGAGCCCATTCCAGGTGGTATATGGCTTTAAACCCTCGCGCTCCAATTGACTTATTGCCTTTACCTTTTTCAGAAAAGTAATTTTGATGCTAAGACACGGGCTAAATTTGTGCTTAAGTTACATGAGATTACTAAGAAAAATATTGAGCATACGAATGTAAAGTATAAACTTGCTGGTAATCAAGGTAGAAATGAGCTTATTTTTGAACCCGGTGATCTTGTTTAGTTACACTTAAGAAAGGATAGGTTTCCTACTTTGCGCAAGTCAAAATTAATGTCTCGAGCTGCTGGTCCTTTTAAAGTTCTTGCGAAGATAAATGATAATGCATATAAGATTGATTTGCCTGCAGATTATGGTGTGAGTGATGTTTTCAATGTTGCTGATTTGAAGCCTTACTTGGGTGAAGAAGATGACCTTGAGTTGAGGATGACTCCAAATCAAGAGGGGGAGGATGATGAGGACATCATGTCTTTAGATGCACACTTACAACGTCTTCATGATGAACAAGATGTGCAACCAATCCAAGGACCAATTACTCACGCACGTGGCCGTCAACTTAATCGCCAGGTGAATGTGTTCCTAAGCTTACATGAGAATATTTCTACGAATGGCATGCTATTTAATTCTTGTGATGATTTTATTGTTCTTAGGAACCTGGGAGAAGACCATGGAGAATAGCTCAAGACACCACATATTGAAGTAGAGACAACAAGTGCAAGTAAACTCCTATTCCCGAGACCGATTCAGTTTCGGGCTGGGTGACAGCGTCAATTTCAAACGGCCATAACTTTTGATCCAGAAGGAGTTACAGGGCCTACAAGTACTTGCTGGAAACCTTATGAATTCTACTTTCAGATGGTTTTGGTTTCACATCAAAATTCCTCCTAAGCTGTCTGGAATCGTCAAAACAAAACATGTACCTCTTCCAGTCCGAGTCTGTTTTGGGGTTTGGGCCTTGTAATTGTGTCGTGGGCTAAGCCCATGAGGAGTGCACCCCTCACAGGGCAAACCCTCATCCTAGGATGTTCTAACTTGTATATATTCCGTAACCGCCGCTGTTTAAGTCGGGTTTTGCTTAGATTATTCTGTCCTTGAACAGTTTCGCCGTTTATTGGTTTGTGAGACCCCAACTCGAGAGTATAATCATCCATCTGCAATTGAGTTGCAATCTTTCTTGTTCTTGCTTGTGTTCTTCGATTCGCATGCAGGGATTAGCCTTCGTGGTGAGGTCAACCGCGCAGCGCACGGTTGATAACGAGAGGAGACGTGGTGCTGCGATTGCAGGGTTCGGGTCTTGGTGATCAGAAGCCGGATCGTGAGTGTCGATTCTCCACCAAATCGATAGTTATCTTTACCTAACGGAAGATCGGGCACCCCGTTGCCATCAGCCGGCCATCCGAGTATCGCGTGGTACGTAGTCTCGAAATCAGTGACCTCCAAGCAGATGTTCTCTATGCGGAAGTTATCCCACATGCCGAAGTGTCGATGTTTTACACTGGCAATATGAATATGGGGCTACTCGTCGGATCAGAACTCGGTGGATTGCAAAGGAACACAGGGAGGTTTATACTGGTTCAGGCCCTCGATGTGAGGTAATACCCTACGTCCAGTTGTGGTATATTCCTTTGAGGATGTATGTTCGCTTCTATGAGCTTATGCCCTCAGGGGGCGCCCTGCCTCCCCTTATGTACTGGGGGACAGGGGTACAAGGTAGGAGTCCTAGCCAGATTACGGCCAAGGGATCTCCTCTTAGAGATATAACCTTCCCGACTAGGACTGTATATTCCTTATCGTACAAGGCAAAGTCTGCTGGGTTCTATCATATCTCTAATTACAAGGCTAGGCCCATCCTCTGTTCCAGTGGCCCATATGCTTGTGATGAGGTACCAGGGGCCCATGGCCTCCACTGTAGCCCCTAAGACCTTTATAGTTGAGTCATAGCTGATGCCGAGTGCTCATCCTCCACGATGAAGATTGCCCGAGTGTATTGCTCCTGAGTACTCTTTGTCCGAGTGTTTTTTCTTCCCGAGTCCTGCTTCATGTCAGCTGGCAGCGAGGCTATGAAGGGCTCCATATAGAAGTATGAATAGTGTGCGCCGAATAGGCGTACCTATTAGGTGTAGCCCTTGACTTTGTGCTTAATTGTGAAAACAGTTAAACATAAAGTCAAAGATCTTTAACCTTGTAGTCTTTCCCGAGTAGTATACTAGTGGTATATGAGACTCTTCGGTATCATGTCAACCGGAATGTTTTATTGTCTTTTCGAGTAGCATGCCACTCGTATATGAGACTCTTTAGCTTCTTATTAGCTGAAAAAGGTGTTTATAGTCTTTCCTAGGTGGCGTCCCACTCGGAAGTTAGACTCCTCAGCTTCATGTTAGCTAGGAGAAATATTTATCGTCTTTCCCGAGTAGTGCACTACTTGAAAGTTAGACTCTTCAGCGTCATGTCGGCTGGAAGAATATTTGCTCATGGCAAATGTTGGCTAAGCATGTAAGCCGAGTGCCACTCTATGAAATTTAATCCAATAGGTCGTCAGGTGTACTTGAGAGATACCTGCATCCCCAATTTTGATGAAGACTAGCTTGTGACCCTTATCATGATATATCTTCAATACCTGGTGGATAATACAGATACCCAAACACATGTGTTCAGCAATTAGGCCTTCACGAAGCATATCTGTTTACCTCATCGATTCCTGTTGGTAGCACCAGCACCGTGATTTTAACACAGCCAGCAAGTGGCTCATATTGAGCGTACTACTGTAGAAACTCATATCTTGGTGGCCCAGTACCGACTTTGTTAGCCCAAGCCCATGACTCGGTATAGGCTCTATAAAGGCGGGGAAAGAGAAAAAAAAGATTCCCTCATCTTCTCCAATCCACCAATCGTTTTGTCTTTCAGCCTCCGCACCGAAATTTCACCTCCCGCCTTGCTAGGGTTTGCCATTGCTTGCTCTTCCCCATTGAAACTTGGGGCGATCCCGCTTCTCTGTGTCCATTCCAAACCTCCAGCAACATTTCCCCCGAATCTTCTTGCCCTTAACCATGCCGAGGGCTTCAGATTTCCTGGAGGCGTCGGATGAGGTCTGGCCGACTTCGGATTGTGGGCTGACTAAGTGAAGCATCTGGAGAGGTTGTTGCAACTACAGAGCCGCGATGTCATCAATTTGCGTCCGGTTGAAGGTGAATCGGTTCCAGAGCCCCAAGCCGGTGAGACTGTCGTTTTCGCCTCTTTTTTGGCCGGGGTCTTTCTCTTCCATCTTCCGACTTTCTTCGCTAGCTTCTTGCCTTCTATGACCTGAGCTGGTGAATCTAAATCCCAACTCAATCTTGCAAATTTCTATCTTTGTGACTCTGTGTGAGTGTTTCCTGGGTGTGGAACCCCATTTGAATATATTTAGACATCTGTTCCACATCAAACCCCAGCCCTCAAAGAGCAAGGTCCAGGTGATTGGGGGGCCGGTATCCAGCTTAGGAGTGAGATGAAGAAGATTTATATCAATATTCCCCTGAAGTCTTCTCTCAAAGGCTGGCATAGGGAGTGGTTTTACTGTTCTGATCTTGAACCAAGCCTCCCCCCTTTTATGGGTTTGCCCCCGACGGTTGTGCCGAACTGGTCATCTTTGCCTAGCTTTGAAGAAATGGGCCAAGTCTATATATTGATTGACAAGATTGACAAGCTGAAGAGCGCCGGGCTGACTGGTCCATGGGTGGCCAGACATTTCTTGACTCGGCGCCTCAGGCCGCTGAAGTTGAGGTGTCACTTCGGCTGGGACTACAAGGGCAGAGGTGATCCCAGCCAGGAGTATCCCGACCTGTTGGACAAGCACAAGGTGACCGACATTCTGTTGGATTACTTCGCCAACAGGGTGGTCGAAATTGAAGACTTAGAGCGGTCCATGGTGGCTTACAGCCTGAAGAGGCCGCGTCCAAAGGTAACTCTCGCCGATGTTAACTTGTTGTCCATTTGTGATGAATGCTTGTAGATATATGCCTAGGATTGCTCCGCAATGTGTAACATATGTTGTTGAACTGCTTGCAGTCATGTGTGGAGTTCGATGACGACTCCTGAACTTTGTCGGCCATGAAGTCAAAGAAGAAGAGGCCATTAAGTCCCTCTGCTGCCCAGCCCGACTCCAAGAGAGCGGGGAAGAAGCTTGTTGAAGATCAGGGCAAGAAGAAAATCATCAAGCCGAGTGCCACAACTGGGAGTCTGAAAATCAAGGACACCACCAGCACAGCTCCTAGGCCGCTGAGTCCTAGATCGGGACCAGTGCTGTCAGGCTCAGCAACATCGAGCCCAAGAAGAGCAGCGCCGAGTACAAGGTCGGGTCAAGCGCCGCTGGGCTCAGCAACATCGAGACCAAGGACGGTGCGGCCGAGTACCCTAGTGCCCAGCCGGCCTTGTTGAGAACTGGACCGACTAGGACTAAAACGCCACTGCCGACTACCGCGCTGTCACGCCCAGAATTTCCATCCAAAACTATGGAGTTTTATTGTGTGTAAACCCTCGTTTAGGAATCAACCGAGGCACACATGACAAAATTGATAATCAAAGTAATTGTTTACATAGCGTAAGTATTTATTACAGAGGTGAATGGTACCTCTTCAAACAATAAAGTTCTAACAGCGGATAAATAAATAAGCAGCGTGATGACTCCCACTCCACGCACTTGACTGGGCTCCCGCTCAGTCCTCCAAATAGTCCTCTTCACTGTAGTCCTCCTCTGAATGATTATTGTTGATTGCAAGGTGAGTACATGAAATACTCCGCAAGCCACACAGCAAATATGCAAATGCACGGGATAACAAGGATGGCATAATATGGCTCAAGTTTGCGTAAAAGCAAGTACTAAACATTTGAGAGAGTAATAAAACATTAGTTAAATAGCAGTATTGATCAACACTATACCACTCACCAAAATGGTATAGGCCCAACCACTCCCACATGGAGCTACACATGTTCCACTGTTCAACCATCAAATTTTAGATAATGTGGGCCTAATCACAGAAAACATTGCAAGGCCGCCCTTAACCATGGGCATGGCTATTCGAACAGTTTTACTCTAGCCAGAGGTGTACCAATTTACCCACAAGACACAACTCCACAGCACATCACTCTGCCCCTTGATACCACCACGGTATCTCAGAAAGGAATTGTGATAGGACCCTCCATGTAATCCGCACAACAAGGGAGCCACCCGCTGGACCACTAGTCTCCGGTAGGATTGATCAGATACCTAGTCTGGGAGACAGCCCAATGCCCAAGACATGGACTTATTGACGCAGCCATGGTGGTCTTATTGACACAGCCACAACACATCATGGTGGACCCCAGTTGAATGTACTACACTTTGGTTCCCACCATTACCCATACTAGCTTGTGGTTAGCACGAGTGTTGCTTTGCAATGAGTAGTCCGCGAACCGGTCCTTAACTGTCACGAGCACCGCTAGCAACATTTCCAACCATGGTGCTCGCGACCCACCTTTTATTTAGTGAACCATTAACATGTCCTCGTACGACCACCGTCGTAAAAGGGATCATCATTCCAAGTGACTGAATTTATTGGTATAGAAATTACTATGACAACCCATAAGTTATTCTATCATTTGCTAGGCATAGCTAAGCAGGGTCCTGGAGTTATTCTAGCTAACCAGTAAATAAAGGTAGCTAGTCAAAATTATCCCACAGGTACAATGTCAAGTAATCAAATCAAAGGGGCCATAAACAAAGGTTAGGGTTTCCCTGTCCCGATGACATTCCAAAATAAATGCAGCGTTGAAGGAAAACATAGCTTTAAAAATAGGAACAACATGTCCAATGAGAAAGAGGAATCTATGTGACTTGCCTTGCAGCTCCACATAGCCTTCGACCCCTGCCTCGAAAAACTGCGTCTCTTCCTGAATGTCGGTAGCCATAAGCAATAAACAAAACGAGCAAAAACAGTACATCAACACACATGAACAGTACAATATTATATTTTTAATGGATAGTTCATGATTTTTAGAGAAATTAGAGACTTGAATGACCTCAATCCGAGTTTGTATGAATTAGTTATGATTTTTGGAAGTTTTAACCCTTTTATAGCCTATTTAAAAGAATTTACCCGATTTATTGCGTTATAATTGAATTAATTTTATTCGGGAAAAGGGGTTTATGACGTCACAGGAGAGAGGAGGCTCTCAGCTGACCAGTGGGGCCCACTGTCAGCGAGGGGAAGGTGTCAGGTCCATGGTGGATCGAGTCCACCGTGGTCCACGAGGGGGATCCAACGGCTAGGGTTCTAGGGTTTTGATTGGACGGCCAAGATCTAGCCACGTGTCAAGGTGATCTCACTGTGATCGGATGGGTGGGATCTAACCGAGGAGATCCGACGACTGACATCAATCCCGATCGGATCGGCTAACAGCGCTGAGGTGGCGCCGAGCTGGTGCCTACACGGTGACCACGTCGGCTACAACAACGGTGGCGATGGCGGCGGCACTAAATCCGATGGTCGACAGCGATCAGCGGTGTGGTGACACACGGGGAGAGTGGGAAAGGGTAAAGGAGGTCGAGGCGATCCTTACCGAGGACGAAACCACGAAGAGCGGCGACGGAGACGGCCGGTGGCGAGCTTGAGGTGGCGGAGGGCTTCGGGTCTTCGTCGATGGCGGTGTTCCGGCGGCTTCCGAGGGCTAAAAGGCGGTGGCCTGGCTTCTGCAGGCTCCGGTGAATCTAACCGAGGCGGCGGCGGGCTTCAACAGCGGCTGAGGCGACAGCAGTGCGCGGACGAAGCTTGGCGACGGCGGCGGAGCAAGCGCGAGACGCGGAGAGACGGCTAGGGCTAGGTAGGACTCAATCTAAAGGGCAAAAACCATCCTAGGGGTCTCAAGGTCGCTATTTAAGGCGGAGAGGGGCGGACTCCGGCTCGGACTCGACGGATTTTGCGGCGGCGCCGGTTAGGGATTGAAATCCGACTTGGGAAGCTTCGGGTCTCCATTCCACGCGTGATTTGGCTCCGGTTTTCTTGGGGATTAGGTATAAGAGGATAGGGGCTCGGTTTTCCCTCAACCAATTTGGAGAGATCAGGGCCGAGATGAACGGATTTGGCAAGATTTACGGCGGTGGCGCTCGGGTGCAACAGTGCGCCCAGGTAGGACGAAGACGACGACCCGTTAGGCGGGCCCCACCTGTCGGCGGCCGAGGGCGACGCAAGCGGCCGTGGGCCGACGTGTGCAGGTGAGGGAGATCAGGGCTGCGCACAGTAATGGGCCAAAAATGGCCCAGAGACTGTTGGAGGGGTTTTAAACCTTTTTCTTTTTGTTTTAATTCTGTGAGCTTATTTATTTTGCCAAAAATACTTCCCCTAATCAATTAATTCCCAGAAAATTCTAGAAATTAAATAATTAAGCAAAGAATTTTATAAAATTATTTTCAAGCCCATTTTCTTTAGATTTTCCCCTGATTTTATTCCTTTCACTCATTAAGACTTTTAATTAAATTTCTAAAAATTCCTTTTTTGCAATATTTTATATAGGGTTAATTTTAGGGTGTTACACGCGCCATCTAGACCGACAGCCGGCAGTCCTCCAGCGCCGACACCAGGAGCCCCTAGATGGAGGTTCAAGTTCTCCAAGAGGTGTGTGACTTTGAATCTTCTGGAAGTCCTGTTCAGCATTGTGGGGTTTTGATACTTAGCACTCCGTGTAGGAAACGGGCCAATGTTGATCTCAAGGAGACCACACCGGCTGCTCTTGTCGTCGAGCCGGCCCCAGCCAAACCAGCGCCAGCGAGTGTGGAGGCCATGGGCCCCGGGTACCTCATTACCAGTATATGGGCCACTCGGATAGAGGATGGGCCGAACCATGTAATTAGAGATAACATAGCACCCGGTAGGCTTTGCCTTGTATAATAAGGAAACATAGTCTTAGTCAGATAGGACTCTATCTCTAAGAAGGAAATCCCTTGGTCGTATCTGGCTGGGATCCTTATCATGTACCCCTGTCCCCTAGTATATAAAGGGAGGCAGGGCGCCCCTCTGGGCAACCCAAACAAGATCACCGATCATCAAACACCTCAGGGGAATAACACCTCAACTGGACGTAGGGTATTACCTCACATCGAGGGCCTAAACCAGTATAAACCTTCTGTGTTCCTCTGCAATCCACCGAACTCACGTTCGCCGAGTAGCCCTATAGTTTTATTGCCGGTGCAAAGCATCGACAGTTGGCGCGCCAGGTAGGGGCCCCGGCGAATTCTTCATCAGCAGATTAGATGGATTCAACCAACGGAGTCAACAGCCACAAGTTCTCCCCCGGAGACGCAATTACCTTCGGGAGTCTGGACTTCGTTGCCGATCAACTCAGCAATCTCACCTTGGCCGAGGCAGATCCAATCTTGCCCGCTGAGGAACTAGCCGACATTGCACCAGTCGGCCCGCAGGACACCGCCATCTCCTTCAACGACTTACCGCGGCAGTCCTTCACATCGCCGAGCATCGGGACAACCCTTTCCTTTGGAGTCCGACTTGCGCTAGGCCTTGAGCCAGCCCGGGTTAGGCCGAGAAGGGGAGAGGTCGTCAATCTCCCTCACAGCTCCGGCCACGCTGCACATCTATATCCCGCGCAGCAGACCCGATCTCCAGCAATTCAGTTTGGACACGGCCAAATGCCGTTTTAGATTGGATCTAGAGAGGTCGGAGTCGTTCTTACTCCGATAACCTATTCGGAGTCCGACACCAAGTCGGATAGCAGTTCGAGCGCCAGTTCGGACTCTAATTCAGCAAGCTTCCTCCTCTCCCGCAAGATCTTCATGGCTTCAACACCACCTTCCGAGGTGCGCCGACTACAAGAGGAGCAACAGGAGGAGGCGCGCCGACTACGACAAGAGGAGGCCAACCGCGAGGCCCGCAATGATGAGCTATGCCAGGCTGGGCGAGTCGCTCAGCAACAGATCCTCCAAACCAAAATTGGCGACCACGACGTCTTCGTCACACCACAACAGAACGTTGTGGCCGTAGCAACTCTGCTGGACACACTCCAGCTCGGGCCTGATCACCAGGCCACCCTGACTATCGCCAAGATCAAGGCGATGATCACAACTACTGCCTGTCAGCAGCAACAGCAGTCGGGCGACACAGTTATACCGACCAACCGGTCGGGTTCTCCGACGGCAGGCTCATCTGCATCAACGCGACGCTGGGCGGCCGGCTCCAGTCGGCAACGCGAAGAGTCCCGGCAAACAACGCTCAACAATGACAACCGGCGGTGTCGCCAGTACGATCGCCGACCCAATCAAGACCTCCGAGTGCGACTGCACCGCGACCTTGGCCACACCTTAAACGCTCAACGCGAAGAACGCGAAGAAGATGAATGCCGCCGACTGGAGGACGAAAACGAGTGCTTCGGTCTCCACTTCGAGCGGCTGCACCACCAAGATCGGAGTCGGAGCCCTCACGAAGACGAAGGCATCCTAGCCTTCACTCGGGAGCTACAGGACGTCTTTTGGCCGACTGGCTTTAAGCCCACCGGGATTGAAAAGTACGACGGCAAGCCAAACCCCGAGTCCTGGCTCACCGTTTACACCCTAGCAGTTCGAGCTGCTGGGGGCGACAGCAGAGTCATGGCTAACTACCTCCTAGTCGCGCTAGCCGACTCGGCGAGGACATGGCTGACAGGCCTCCCGAGGCGGTCGATCGGTTCCTAGGGACAACTCAGGGAGTGGTTCATCGCTAATTTCCAGGGGACCTACGACAGACCAGCTTCGGAGCATGATCTTTATCAGCTACACCAGAAGAAAAACGAGTCTTTGCATGAATTCATCAAAAGGTTTTCCGAGAAGCGCAACCAAATTCCAACCGTCAAAGACGAGGCCGTCATCGCCGCCTTTCTCAAGGGGGTAAAAGACGCCCCGCTTATTGCAAAATTCACTCGGAAGCCACCATCCACAGTCCGGGCTCTCTTTGACATGGCCAACAAATACGCCGACTCTGCCGAGGCGGTCGCTGAGGCCCTTGACGAGAAGAAGGAGCCCCGACAGAAAGACTAGAAGGCGAAAGCTGACAACGAGCCGTCTCAAAATAAGTCTGGCAGCCGCAAGCGGAAGTCGGACAACGAGGTGGCCAACATGGAGCGCAGCCGGTCGCGGCCCCAGCGGAACAACGACTACTAGAAAGTCATGAGCGGGCCATGCCCCTTTCACCCCAAGGGCAAGCACGCGGCCAAAGACTGCTACATGCTCAAGAAGTTTGCCTCCGAGCAGGCTTCATCGTCTGGCGCCGACATGGACAAAGACAAGCCAGACTCGGGTCCGGCTGATGATTTCCAAGATCCTCAAGCCGAGCTCAACCATATCTTCGGGGGGCCACTCGCGTACGAGTCCAAGTGCAAACAGAAGCTTTCAGCGCGCGACATCAACACGGTCTCCATGGCAGACACCCCCCAATACCTATGCTGGTCAGAGATGGCCATCACCTTCAATCGCGTAGATCACCCAGATCGGGTTTCCCACCCGGGATGCTACCCACTCGTCCTAGACCCAGTCGTCGGAAACATTTGGCTGAAGAAAACCCTCATCAACGGAGGAAGCGCGCTCAATATACTATTCGCCAAGACTTTGGACGAGATGAAGATCCCTCGTTCAGAACTACGGCCGAACACTGCGCCCTTCCACGGGATAATTCCCGGCCTGTCATGAACTCCACTCGGGTAGATAATCTTGCCGGTAACCTTCGACACGCAGGATAATTTCCGCACGGAAAACGCCTGTTTCGAGGTGGCCGACTTCGAGACCGCGTACCACGCAATACTCGGACGACCGGCACTCGCCAAATTCATGGCGATACCGCACTATACATACATGGTGCTAAAGATGCCTGGGCCAGCAGGAGTCCTCTCCCTCCGCAGCGACATCAAGCAAGCCTTCACCTGCGACAAGGAGAGCTGCGAACTGGCTCAATCACAAGAGGCGGCAGTCGGGCGTGATAGCATTCGGCAAGCCGTCACAACAGAAGTCGAGCAAGATCAAGTTCTAGCGAAAAAAGTAGCGAAGTCGGGAATCTCAGCGGACTCTAACACGAAGAAGATCCCCCTGGACCCTTCTAACCCCTCCAAGACTGCCCTAGTCGGGACCGGACTCGACCCCAAAGAGGAAGACGAGCTCGTCACCTTCCTCCAAGCCAACAAGGATATCTTCGCGTGGAAACTGTTCGACATGCCGGGCGTACCAAGGGAGGTGATCGAGCACACCCTCAACGTGAAGACAGACACCAAGCCAATCAAGCAACGGCTGTGGCGCTTCGCTCAAGACCGCAAGGATGCTATTCGGGAGGAGCTTACCAAGCTCCTCGCAGCCGAGTTCATCAAAGAGGTCTATCACCCGGATTGGCTGGCAAACCCAGTTCTGGTCCGGAAGAAAAACAGTAAATGGCGCATGTGCGTCGACTACACCGATCTCAACAAGGCATGCCCCAAGGACCCATTTGGTCTTCCCAGGATAGATTAGGTGGTTGACTCCACGGCCGGGTGCGACCTACTCAGCTTTCTCGACTGCTACTCGGGATACCATCAAATCAGCCTGAGGGAGGAAGACTGCTTGAAGACATCTTTCATCACGCCATTTGGAGCATATTGCTATATCACAATGCCATTCGGTCTGAAGAACACGGGCGCAACCTATCAACGGGCTATTCAGCGATGTCTGCACACTCAGATAGGGCGCAACGTGGAAGCCTACGTCGACGACGTGGTGATCAAGACCAAGTCCAAAGAAGACCTCATCGCTGACTTGGAAGAAACCTTCCAAAACCTTCAAAGATTCAAGATGAAGCTGAACCCAGAAAAATGCGCCTTCGGTGTGCCATCCGGAAAGTTACTCGGCTTCATCGTTTCGCATCACGGCATCGAGGCCAACCCGGAGAAAGTCAACGCCATCAGGAACATGGCACCCCCGACTAACCTCAAAGACGTCCAGAAGCTGACAGGCTGCATGGCGGCACTCAGCCGGTTCATTTCCCAACTGAGTGAACGGGGCATGCCCTTCTTCAAGCTGCTCAAAAAGGCGGACAATTTCCAATGGACTCTGGAAGCCCAGCAAGCCTTCGAAGACTTCAAACAATTCCTCATATCACCTCCCGTGCTGGCGTCACCCATGCCCCAAGAACCACTAATGATATACCTGGCGGCAACAACACAGGTAGTCAGCACGGTGCTAGTGGTTGAGCGATCCGAACAGGGTCATATTCAAAAAATACAACGGCCAGTCTACTTTGTCAGCGAGGTCCTTGCCGACTCGAAGACGAGATATCCGCAGGTCCAGAAGCTGCTATATGGCCTACTAATTACAGTCCGGAAGCTGCTGCATTATTTTCAAGCACACCAAGTCACGGTGGTCACAACGTTTCCACTTGGGGATGTCCTTCATAATCGCGAGGCCACCGGCCGAATCGCTAAATGGGCACTCGAGTTGATGGCGTTTGACATCACCTTTCAGCCACGGACAGCAATTAAATCTCAAGCTCTAGACGACTTCGTGGCCGAGTGGATGGAAGTTCAACTGCCAACACCAACAGCAAAGCTAGAGTACTAGACAATGTACTTCGACGGTTCTCTACGGATCGGCGGCGCCGGGGATGGAGTCATATTGACCTCCCCCACTGGCAAAAAACTGAAGTACGTTCTACAAATCCACTTCCTGGCTTCCCACAACATCGCCGAGTACGAGGCACTTATTCACAGGCTCCGCATCGCTATATCACTCGACATACGTCGACTGGTTGTGCGCGGGGTTTCTCAACTCGTGGTAAACCAAGTCATGAAAGACTGGACTTGTCTCGATGATACCATGGTGGCATACTGTCAGGAGGTCCGCAGGCTGGAAAACAAGTTCGACGGGCTGGAAATCTCACACGTCCTGCGTCAATACAACGACGCGGCCGACGAGCTGGCAAACATGGGATCCAAGCGAGAAGCAGTTCTGACTGGAATCTTTGTCGATCAACTTATGGAGCCATCAGTCAAGAAGAAACCGGCACTGGAGCAGTCGGGAGGCGACCCTACCCCGGCCACAGATGAGGTGCTGCAGATATGTCAAGACTGGAGGACTCCTATTGTCAAATTTCTCCTGGACGATGAACTCCCAGAAGATCGCAGTCAAGCCGAGCAGATCAAGCGTCGAAGCAAAAGCTTCCTACTAGTTGGAGAAGACCTGTACCGAAGGAGCGCATCCGGTGTCCTCATGCGCTGTGTCACCACCGAGGAGGGCAAGCAGATTCTGCACTCAATCCACTTGGCCATATGTGGCAACCATGCCGCATCCAGGACGTTAGTTGGAAAGGCTTACCGGCAGGGATTTTTTTGGCCCACAGCAGTAACAGACGCCAAGGACATTGTTCACAAGTGCGAGGCTTGCCAGTTCTATGCAAGACAAACAAACCTCCCAACCCAGGAACTCCAAACTATCCCCATTTCCTAGCCATTCGTAGTATGGGGGCTCGACATGGTCAGGCCTTTCAAGAAAGCACCAGGAGGGTTCACACATCTATTCGTCGCGGTGGATAAATTCACCAAGTGGATTGAGGCTAAACCCGTTGCAACAATTATAGCAGCACGAGCAAAGGACTTCATCATGAGTATACTATACCGATTCGGGGTCCCTAACCGCATCATCACCGACAACGGTACTCAGTTCGCGGCTGGCTTATTCTAAGACTTCTACGACGACTTCGGCATCAAGATCTGCTACGCATTTGTGGCACACCCACGGAGCAACGAGCAGGTCGAACGAGCCAACGGTATGGTCTTACAAGGCATCAAGGCCAGGATATTCGACCGACTACAACCATATGCGGGCCGGTGGGTACAAGAACTCCCATCCGTTCTCTGGTCTCTCAGAACCATGGTTAGTCGGGCAACAGGGCAATCCCCTTTCTTTCTGGTCTACGGTGCCGAGGCTATGCTACCTACAGAGTTACAGTTCAGCTCTCCGCGAGTCCGGGCTTACTCAGAAGATGACTCCAACAATACCCGACTGGTCGAGCTAGATCAGCTGGAAGAAGCAAGAGACACCGCAACAATCCAGTCGGCAAGGTATCTTCAAGGCCTACGTCGCTACCATAATCGCAATGTCCGTGGCCGCGCCATTTTGGTCGGGGATCTCGTTCTAAGGAAAATACAAACCACCAAAGATAGGCATAAATTATCCCCAATCTGGGAAGGGCCGTTCATTATAGCCGAGGTCACGTGGCCAGGCACCTACCGACTGAAGACCGAAGATGGCGTTCTCATCAGCAACTCATGGAACATAGAACAGCTACGTCCTTTCTATACCTGAGTTCTATAATTTTCATGTGTACAGTTCTTCTGACTCACTACGCCGCTTGTATCAACCGAGTAGTGAGTCGGGGGCTGCATGTATATATGTGTTCTATCAATAACATACGAGCTTATTTTACTTTGGTTATGAAGCCTTACTACGACTGTCAAGTTTGCCCGAGTACAGCTTCCTACTTTGAACGCTTTTATTAAGTTCTGATAGACTAACTCGGTTCATACCACACGATCAAGTAAAGCTAATGACAACTGAGTAATAAGCTTGGTGGCACTCCACACATATTTACACATGCTTGTTTACCAAAGTTTATATTTACCGACTACATAACATGTTGCCCTTACAGTCCCAGGTCTCGGGTAATTATTTCAGCAGTCAGCTTCGCCCGGGCAATCAGCTCCAGCGCGTCCTCGGGCATCGTCTCTTCGGCAAACCCCTCCCTGATGGCTTCAATATCTGCCCTTAGGTATATGGACTTGGTCATCGCCAGGGTCTAGGCCACGCCGGCAACAACATGCTCATCCGAGTACTTTTTCAAGGCACTCGGTGCATCCTCGAGACACGCCTCTATCTGGGGGATTCTGCTACAACTGGTCCCCACAGGGCGGGGATCTATGAGGTCAAGGAGCCCTTTCACGGACCTGATGAGGGCCTCCCGTGACTCCCTAATCACTCTTATCTCCTCTGTGTAGAACCGATACTGGGCCTAGAAATTGGCTCTCATATCTGCCCAGGTCCGCCGGCAAGTAAACTTGTCAGATTCGGCTACAGACTAAACGACTACTGGATTGGCTAAGATCATGGTCAGGTCGAGGACTTACTTTCGTAGTCGGCCTCCCACCCGGCCACGGTCTTCTCCAGTTCAGCCTTCTCCTTACCGAGCTTGACGACGGCCTCCTCCAACTCGGCCTTCTCCCGGTCAAGCTCGGTATTGGCCTTTGTCAGGTCGGCCTTGACCTTCTCAAGCTCGGCCCTGGCTTCTTCGGCCTCCTTCAGCTGCGATTCCCTCTCTGTTCAAGTCTTCAACTCCGCTTCGAGGGCTGTACCACAGATTAGCCAAGAGCTCAACCGTGCAGTCATGACATAATTGGGCAGTCGGGAACATCGCCGCTGGATGAATACATCAACGGTTCGGTCGGGAAGATATATTCGGGGATTTTACCTCCGATCTTTCCATCTAGGGCCCATGTCTCCACCCTGAGCTGATCAGTGCCACTCTTCAGCCAGGCCTCCCTCCCCGCATGACGCTCGTCCATCTCGGCCTTCAATGCCCGGAGTTGCTCCAATTCTGCGAGGTGGGGAGCCATCTCGACCAAGATTTCCGTCATCGCCTCATTGCGGTCGACAAGCTTTTGCTCAGGATAAGATACAAATCAAGGACGGAGTCAAACATCAAAACAAGAAGATTGCCACGGCTCTACCACAAGAATCATACCGCAACTCCCTTGGACCCGCTGATAGCGGCGTGAAGAAAGCTCTCGCGCTCTCTCCTTGTGACGACTTCATCAAGCCTGAAGCTCTTCGCTGTCCCATCAGGAGCCGTCCATGTGAATGTCCGGGGCATCACACGTGGAGGAGCTTCGATCCGAGGCAGATGTGAGATCTTCGGCGGCGGCGGCGGCGACGACGACGATGACCACAACGGTGATGGGGTCCCGGCTTCAGCACCACTGTCCCCCGTGACCTCGGGGACCGGCTCAGGGGCTCCGGCCGCGGCCTCCACAACGGGCGATGCTTCAGGGGCTGGGGCCTCAACCTCAGCAGCCGCCTCTTGGTTGGGTGGCAGCAGCGACCCTGCAGTCAGGACCACCTCGGTCTCCGTGACCGGGCTGGCCCCTGGCTCAGCAGGTGTGTTCTTGGCTGCCGGCTCGGTTGGGGCAGGCTCGTCAAGGGGAGCAGTCAGATTGATCTCCTTGAGATCGATATCGGTTCGCTTCCTGCACGACGAAACAATACATCAAGACACTACTTCAACACACAAGAATTTCAAAAGACCCGAAGCAGCGCACCTCTTGGAGAACTTCAGCTTCTTGCCAGGCGACCCGGTCCCCGATGGAGCGCTAGCTCCGGCAGTCGGCCCGGTCGGCGTCACAGTCGGCGGTGGCGCATCAGCCCAAGTCGGCTCTGATTCCGGCGTGGTCGACTTGGGCGCCTCTGCCCCCGGCGGCGTCTGCTCTAGCCGGCCCCTCAGTGGCGCTACGGCCGGGCTCGACAACATCAGGCTCAAACCCGCAGGTCTCAACCTAGGACTTGATCGCCTGGGCGCCGCGGTGACGGCGTCCTTTATTTTCAGGCTTCCAGCCACGGCGCGCGCCGTCATGGCCCCCTCGCCCCAATACAAAATCGGCTTCTTCCCCGCTCTCTTGGAGTCGGGTTGGGCAGCAGAGGGACTTCTCGGCCTCTTCTTTGACGCGACGGCCAACAACGGGCGGGAGTCTTCATCAAACTCCACACACCACTACAAGAGATTCAACAAGATACATCATATATTGCCGGGGACTCAGACATCCGAGTCCACAGGCATGCGCTACGAAGGAAAGATGGATGTTACCTCTGACCGGGGCCAGCTGCGCCTGTAAGACGCAATGCATCTCTTCTTGTCTTTGGTTTCAATTACCCAGCTGGAAAAGTATCCGAATAGGGTCTCCGTCACCTTCTACTCATTGGCCGACTCCCGGCTGACCCGGTCAGGGTCATCTCTTCCCTGGTAATTGTGGGCACCCCGGAAGTGCATTATGAAGAGTAACTATTACGGCAACGCGAACTATCTAGATGGATGGGGTCTCGAATAAAACCCGAATAAATGCGGTAACCATCCGTCCTCATCGCAGACTTGCCATAATCTTTACCAACTCACAATACAAATCCAAAAATGCCGAGAAGTGTACAAAAGAGATAATCATAAGGACAGCTTGCCAGTCCTCCCCGTCATACGCCCGTCAACCACTCGATGGTGGCGACCAAACACGATACGTACCCCAGAGGACTCGAACCACAATAGCTATCCCCCAACCATCTCAATTATACACAACTCATACTCATGTTCAGCTAGTCCCCAGGAAAGCGACTAGCCTCACACTTTCATCGCAAGCAATTGATAAACATCACAAGTACTCTAAAAATGGATAGACGAGCAGCAGAGTTACAACTATTACATAGAGGGTTCACACCCTAATTCATCACAAAGTGACACAAAAGATTTGCAGCGGAATACAAACACAAAAGACAAGAACCAGTGGTGCCAAACCCATGCACAGGGCAACCGACTGGAGATAGAGCTCAACTTCAACTACACATTATCCTCGCCACCCTCGGCAGGATAACAATAGATCACACCATCATCGTCGTTATCCTCACCTGAAAAGATGCAACGTGAGTACGAATGGTACTCCACAAGACTTACACAGTATTAATAGTACAAAGGAGTAATGCTAGTCTCTACATCAAGGAATATGGCTATGTGACTCTGATTTTGCATAAAGCTGATTTTATTGAGCAAGTAATACTTGAAACTATAAGCATTTTGAGAAATAACACAATCTGAATTTTTAGGACAGCAAGATTATAGTTCTGAAAATGAAATATAAATGAGCACCAACCGTGCTCTAAACATTACCCATGGGTCACCATTGCCCAAACAATTATGCTACACAAGCATATCCTTTCTCATGACTAAACCAAGTCATAATTAATATCCAAAAACCTTTTATAGAAACCCCTTTCATCCATGACTATCCTAAATCCTGATATAGTCACATAATCCCGTAACTATATCTCCCAAGTTTGTCGCTAACATACATTGACTAACACATCAAGCGGTCGTCCTGTAACCGTGGACATGGCTATTCAAATAGTTCTTACTCTGATCAGAGGTGTACATCTTTACCCACACGATGTGATAGAAGCCCAATGGATACACTCTAGTTTGATCCGTACCCGTCGGTACCCACACTCTACACATTGAGTGCGGACTGGAGGTCACAACAGAACCTTTTGCACGCTTAGCCCCAACCACCTAAACCACGTCTGGGCCCCCGACGACTTAGTCACGTGCGTGCGTGGCAACTAAGGCGGGCTCACCGTCGCGGGAGGCACCTCCGGCCATATGGATTCACCAAGTGCAGGCCCGCTCTGCGTACTCACACTGAGGTCCTCCAAAGGTCTCCCCTCACGACTGACGGACGGGCGTAGATGGTCACAGCCTCCCGTGCTACTGAGTTAAGCCATCCCAGGACCGGCGTGTGGAAGTACGTAGGGTGCTTGAATAGATGTCAACATGTTCGGTCCTTAACGACCCAGACGGAGCTACGTGCATCGGGGAAACACCATCCCTTCATCGCCCTATCATCCGTCCAAGTCAAACATATTTTCAATTATTATTCAGAGGTTATTCTTTTCAGATTTGAACCCATTTATTCGCTTTAAACTAGTTTTGAACCAATAGCTCCATCTATCGGACTTTTTCTAAGTCTATAAGCATGGCTAAGCATTCGGTAAAATAAAAGTATTCCAAAGTCCTTAACCAGGGGTGACAATGTATAAACATGGCATCGATAACCAAGGAATGGAAATGCATACAATTGGGTAATATTGACTCTACCCGTTTTTCCCATTTTGAATAGTCTGAAGCATGCATATAGATATTGTTTTCACAAACAAATCAATTTATTGAAAACATAGGTTCAATATGCTTAGACGCTTGCCTTGCTGCAGCGAGGGGTCGCTCTCAGGTTCTGGGTTAACCTCCACGTACTCCGTATCCTCAGAATCTATCGATAAGAGGCAATATGCAAATAAGAAGCAATTAAACATGTCTATGCAACATGATCAAATAATTATGAAATAATTACAGTAGGTATGGCATGTCCTAACAAGATTTTAGGAGAAAGAACCAAGTCATTTGCATCTCTGGTTTGGGAGGTACAAAAACGACAAGGTAGGAGGGCTGAAAAAGGCAGATTTGGAATTATTTGTGTATCACCCTAGTGTATTAGGGGTAACTTGCATTTCCCATCAAGGTTCTATTTGTGTGATCATTTTTAGATGAAAGTATATAACCTACTGGTTCTAACAAAATTGAGTTCACTGAAATTGGATTTAAAATGATTTAGATATAGATTTTACAAGTTTAACAAAAGGAAAGGTTAGCAAAACACTTAGGCCTACTTTGGGAGGTATTTTTACCAAATACAAATTTTCCACAGTAAGGTTACAATTTTCTGAGTTAAACAAAAGTGGTTTCACATTTTTAGCTATTAGGATGAATTTTCTAGAAATTTATAAATTCCTGGGTTACAAATAGGTATATAAAAGATATTTCCATTTTTAGAGAAAAAATCTTACACAGAAGTTCACTTTTTATTTTACCAAATTAGAGAGCACAAATTTATGAATCCACAGAAATTTGGTTCACCTCAAAGGGAGTTATAAATGATTTTATAGGAATACTTCAAGTTCTTAAGCCCAAAATAAGTCAATTTTGCTTCATAGTATTTTATGGGTATTTGCTGTACAGAAGTGGCACTATTTTATTTCACAGTATTAAAATTCACAAATTTACAGAATTAACAAAATTGGTTTCACTCAAAAATGAGTTAAACAGAAAAAGATATGGATTTACAAAGTTTAAACATTTTTCTGTTGGAAAATAAATCCCTTAATTATTTTCCTGATTCTTTCTTCTTTTCTTATTTCCCTTACAGCCCGGGCCCGCAGGCCAGTGAGGCAAAGTGCGCGAGAGCAGGGCGCGGGCACGAGAGCGCGAGGGCGCGACGTGGGACAAAGGAAGTGGACTGTCCGTTTTGGGAGTGTATGGTCCGGCCTAGCGAACAGAGGAGGGCGCAGGCAGACAGAGCCGGCGAGCTTCTCGATGGCAGCAACGGTGAACGGCGGCTCGGCTGTGGTCGGGCCCAAAACAGAAAAGGTAGAGGAGTTCACGGCGGAGCTAAGGGTGGTCTTCTTGACACCTCGGGTGACTGGAATATCGCCGGCGGCGAGCTCCAGCGGCGGAGTGTTTCAGGTCGACGATGCATATCCTATTTTGGACTCGATCTGGCTGTGTACATGTAGGCGGGAGTTACTGCTAGGTGCCAGGATGCTCACCGAGGCTCATGCTGGTCTGGGCGAAGTTGGAACAATAATGGCGACGGCGCAAATTGTCCGGCGGCGGCGGAAAATTCGGGATCGCGTCGGCAGCTCGCTCCCCTTGATCTGAGACCAAGGTAAGGCATCTATGATGTTAGGGACCTCCTAGGGGTGGTGAGAGAGCGAGGAAACGGCCTGAGGCCTACCAGAGAGAACAAATCGATGGCGGTGGTGACTTGACCGGAGAGGAAGAAGATGGCTTCGATCTCAAGCTTCACTGCATCATCTCCCGATTTCTTCTACCAGTTATCTTCTGGAAGTAGGGCGACGACGCTGGCAAGCTGGCTCTGTTAGACTTGCTCCGAGGCGGTCGGAATGGCGGGATGGCGCCGGCGGCGGCGCTGGAGCGCAGAGACAGAACACGGCGGCGACGCGGCTGCTTCGGCCGACGGTTCCTAGGGCGAGGTAACGCGAAAATGGAACTATTAGGAGTTGCAGATCATGTTCTGGAGGCTTTGAAAGAATGGAGCTCACCGGCGTTGGCTCGGGACCGATCGAGCACTGCCGGCAAAGGAGCAGATGGGCTTGCCGGCAGCAATCCTTGGTGTCTCCGTCGGTTTTCTCAGTGGAAACGTGAAGAGGATGAGGAGGTTCTTCTGGCGAAGTTTGAGGCGAGATGGTCGAGGTTTCCCAGACCAGTGCTTATCTCAGTGTCCCTGTGAGCTGTGAGGGAGCAGGAGAAGGAGGCAGCGACACCTGTGCCATGCAGTGCTGAGTTGCTTTGGTGCTACAGTGTTCCAAGGTGGGTCCCACATGTAAGAAAATGTTTTTCTACACATTCTTGGCTAGATTTAGTCTATGTCTTGTGGGCCCTTGTAGTTAATCTCTAGGGAAAAGAGAGGGGTGTGGGTAGGAATGGGGTGAAACTCACTGTCCCAAGACTGGCAGAGGCTTACAGGTGGGCCAGGGTGTTGTGGGTCCCACTGGTCAGTGAGAGATGAGAGGAGAAATCTCTAGAGACTAAGTGTTGTGAGCTGTATGGACAGCTATCTTGCATCTGTGATTTCAGCAGATAAATAAGGGAGATAATTTATGGGAGAATTATTGGAGATAGAGGAAGATGTGTTTAACATGCTGACCAAATTTCGTTCCTAGAAGTGGTCTGGTTTATTTTTGGCGAAAATGCAAAGTAGGCACACAGACCCAGTTTTTCTGCAGTGTGGTTTATGTCCCTAGGGCTTTGCTCCTATTATTTCATGTGACTTCTTTGGGAATTAAATTAAATAAAAATTCCTGGTAGTAGGGTTCATGGTGTCACCCACTTTGGCAAAAGGGCTCTGTCTAATTAGTCTTCATGTTCATGTGGTAAATTTTAGAAGTATACCAATTTATTTCAGCTAGCTTCCTAGCTTTGCTGAGTTGAGGGACTTGGTTGAAGTATTTATTGAAGGGATAAAATTATGTAAAATTTACAGGGGCTTATTCACATCACCTGACATGTTTAGGAATTTTTGTAGGATTTGTAGATATATAGAACTTGGGAAGTGACAACTAGCACAAAGCAAAGGATTAGCTAGGGCTTAACACTAACTACCTTAATTTAGATTTAGGGCTGTGACAGTAATCCCAGCCGAACGCGCTCCTCAGCTTCAGGGGCTGGAAGCGCCGAGTCAGGAACTGCCTGGCCACCCAGGGACCAGTCAGGCCGGCCTTCTTGAAATTATCCAGCTTCGTCAGCAGTTGATGCAGTTGACCCATCTCTTCATAGGTCGGGTCCGCCGACCAATTCGGCAAAACTACCGGCGGCGAGCCGGTGAATGGCCGCAAGGAGGGAGCCAGATCTGTGCAATAGAACCACTCCTTGTGTCAGCCCTTCAAGGAGGATTTCAAGGGAAGATCAAGATATGACTTTTTCCTATCACTCCTCAACTGAAGACCAGCCCCCCCGATTACGTTGATGTTATTTTTGGAGGGTTGGGGTTTAATGTGGAACAAATGCCTAAAGAAGTTGAAATGAGGTTCCACACCCAAATAGCACTCGCACAGGGTGACAAAGATGGAGATCTGAAGAATCGAGTTGGGATTCAAATGTACCAACTCTAGCTTATAGAAGTCAAGGATGCGGCAGAAGAAATCGGAAGACGGAAGGCATAAGCCTCGATCGAAAAAAGAGGTGAAAACTAACGTTTCACCAGGTCGGGGATTTGGGCTTGACTCATCCCTAGCCGACCGCCAGTGAATCACCTCTTGGCTGGGCAACTTCAGCTCGCTCTCCAGCCGCTTCAGCTTCACCGAGCCGCAATCCGAAATCGGCCAAGAACTCCCCGGCGCCCCCGCAAGATCCAAGGCTTTCGGTATGACTGGAGGCGGTGAGATTTGGGGAAAAGCAAATCGGGGGCTTGGAACAAACGAATGGGATTGGAATCGCCCGAGTTCGGGTGGGGAATAGCAGCAGCTAACCCTAGCCGGGGGGGAGGCGAAAAGTTGGGCGCGAAGGTGGAAGACGAAGCGATTGGCTGATTGTCGGGAAGATGAAGGAATCTTATTCTCTCTCCCTGCTTTTATAGAGCCGATGCCGACTAGATGGGCTTGGGCCTACACAGTCAACACTAGGCCATCAAGATATGAGTTCCTACAGTAGCATGCTCCATGTGGGCCACCTGCAGGCTTAGTTGAAATTATAGCGCTAGTGCTACCAACAGGAGCCGATGAGGTAAACAGATATGCTTCATGAGAGCCTTATTGCTAAACATATATGTTTGGGTATCTGTTTTATCCCCCAGGTCTCGAGGATATATCCTTCCAAGGATCACAAGTTGGTCTTCATTAAAATTGGAGATGCAGGTATCTCGCTCGAGTACACTTAACCACGCCGTGGATTTATTTTCATAGAGTGGTACTCAGCCTACATGCGTGGCCATCTGTTGCCATGAGCAACATTTTACCCGCTGACATGATGCGGAAGAGTCTAACTTTCGAGTAGTGCACTACTCGGGAGAGACTATAAATATCTTTTCCCGTTGACATGATGCGGAGGAGTCTAACTTTTGAGTGGGACGCCACTCGGAAAAGACTATAAACCCCCCTTTTTCCAGCCGATATGATGCTGAAGAGTCCCATATACGAGTAGCATCCTACTCGGCAAGACTATAAACACATATTCCGACTGACATGAAGTCGAAGAGTCCTACATACGAGTAGTCTCCTACTCGGTAAGACTATAAAGTTTATTCCGGTTGACATGATACCGAAGAGTCTCATATACCAGTAGTAATCTACTCGGGAAAGACTTCCAGGTTAAAGATCTTTGACTTTATGTTTAATTGTCTTCACAATTAAGCACAAAGTCAAGGGCTACACCTAATAGGTGCGCCTATTCGGCACACACTATTCATATATCTCCATGAAGCCCTTCATAGCCTCGCTGCCAGCTGGCATGAAGCAGGACTCGGAAGAAGACTTACTCGGACAAAGGGTACCCGGGAGTACTGTACTCGGGCAATCTTCACCGTGGAGGATGAGCACTCGGCATCAGCTGTGACTCAACTATGAAGGTCTCAGGGGCTACTGTGGAGGCCATGGGCCCCGGGTACCTCATTACCAGTATATGGGCCACTCGGATAGAGGATGGGCCGAACCATGTAATTAGAGATAAGATAGCACCCGGCAGGCTTTGCCTTGTATAATAAGGAAACATAGTCTTAGTCGGATAGGACTCTATCTCTAAGAAGGAAATCCCATGGTCGTATCCAGCTGGGATCCTTATCATGTACCCCTATCCCCTAGTATATAAAGGGAGGCAGGGCGCCCCTCAGGGCAACCCAAACAAGATCACCGATCATCAAACACCTCAGAGGAATAACACCTCAACTGGACGTAGGGTATTACCTCACATCGAGGGCCTGAACCAGTATAAACCTTCTGTGTTCCTCTGCAATCCATCGAATTCACCTTCGCCGAGTAGCCCTGATGTTTTATTGCCGGTGCAAAGCATCAACAGCGAGCATATCTGCTGAGCCGGTGGCCGTCTCAGTTGAGGAAACTGAGGTTGTCCCAATTGCAGAGCCGCCGACACCGTCCGACCAAGGGGCTAACGTTGAAGCTGTCACCCCAACTCCTGAGCATCTCCCTGAAGCCCCAGCAGCCGCCGAGTTGGGGGCCAGGACCCCTTCACCATCCTTGTCGTTGTCGTCATCGTCAGATGGGCCGAGCCACCCTAGGTTTGAAGCTCCTCCCCGCAGATACCCGAGGACATTCCGCTGGGTAGCCCCTAATGGAACTGCGAAGAGTTCCGAGCACGATGAAGTGGCAGCAGAGGGGGAGCGTGAAGTCTTGCTTCGCGCCGTGATCGCCGTGTCCCAGGGGGTCCAGGTATGATTTTCACCATGCTGAGTTGTTGTCAGTCTTCCTTGTATGAGTATCCTGACGCTTGACTCTGCTTTGCTCTATTTTGCTCCAAGCAGAAGATTGTCGACTGCTCAGAGAAGATGAATGAGGTCCTGACCTAGCTTGCCCCTCAACTCTAGCAATTGGGCCAGCTCCAGACCTCGAAGGCCGACTTGGAGCGGTCTAGCCAGGAGAAGGAGACTTGGCTGAGGGGAGCAGTTGATAAGCTCAGGGACAAGAATTGGGCCTTAGCCGACAAGATCAGAAGTAAGTCTCCTGTATTTGTCTTCCTGACTAAGTCCTGGGTGTATATCTCTAGTTTTGTTCCTTCCTGACTGCCCAATTGTGTCTTGACTGTAATCTTGAGTGCCTGACTTCTTTGATGTACAGCCCTCGAAGTTGAGCTAAAGACCCGAACAGAGGGGGAAACCAGGCTAGAGGAGGCTGAGAAAGCCAAGGCCGAGCTTGAGAAAGAGAAGGCTGACTTGGAGAGGGCCAACAGCAAGCTCGACAAAGAAAAGACTGAACTGGAGAAGGCTAAAGCCAAGGTGGAGGTCGACTACGAAAGTAAGTCTCCGCCCTAACAATGATCTTAACCAATTCATTAGGTACCCTGTCTGCAATTTTGCCTAACAAGTTTACTTGTCAATGAACCTTGGCAGCTGCTAGAGCTAATGCCCAAATACAGTTTCAAGCCTTTGCAGAGGAGGTAAAAGTTGTCAAGGAGTCACGGGAGATCCTTGCCGAGTCCGTGAAGGGGCTCCTTGATGTAATGGACCCTCACTACTTGGGAACCAGCTCCAACATGATCTCCTAGGTGCAAGCGCGCCTTAACGACGCCCTGAGTATCCTGAAGAGGTACTCGGACGAGCGTGTTGTCATCGGCGTGGCCCAAACCCTAGCGATGACCAAGTCAATCTACCCCAGGGCAGATCTCGAAGCCATCGGAGAGGGATTCACTGAGGAGATGACACCTGAGGAGGTGCTGGAGTTGATAACCTAGGCGAGGCCAACTGTAGAGGTGATCACCCGAGACTTGGGTATGTAAGAACAATCCATCATGCAGTCAGTGCATATAAATTTTGTAAGGACATGTGTAAATATATGTGCAATGCCGCCAAGCTCTGGGTTTTTACTTAGTTGTCATTAGCTTTACCCGACTATATAGTCTATGCCGAGTTAGTCTATAGGAACTTAATAAAATTGTTCACCGCAGAAAGTTGTACTCGGGCAAACATAACAAAGTCGTTGCAAAACTTCATAACATAAGTAAAACAGGCTTGTATATTATTGACAAGGCACATAGAATACATGCAGCCCCCGACTCACTACTCGGTTGAAACAAGTGGCGTAGTGAGTCAGAGAAAAACTGTACACATGGGAAAGTATAAAACTCAGGTATAAAAAGGACGTAGCTGTTCTATATTCCATGAGTTGCTGACGAGGGCACCGTCTTCAGTCTTCAGCCGGTAGGCGCCTGGTCGTGTAACTTCTACGATAATGAACGGCCCTTCCTATATTGGGGATAGTTTATACCTGTCTTTGGTGGTTTGTATTTTTGTCAAGACGAGATCTCCAACCAAAAAGGCACGGCCATGGACATTGCGATTGTGATAACGACGCAGGCCTTGAAGATACCTTGCCGACTGGATTATTACGATGTCCCTCGCTTCTTCCAACTGATCTAGCTCGACCAATCGGGTATTGTTGGATGCGTCTTCTGAGTAAGCCTGAACTCATGGAGAGCCAAACTCTAACTCGGTTGGTAGCACCGCCTTGGCACCATAGACTAGAAAGAAAGGGGATTGCCCTATTGCCCAACTAACCATGGTTCTAAGAGACCAGAGAACGGACAGGAGTTCTTGTACCCACCGGCTCGCGTATGGTTGTAGTCGGTCGAATATCCTTGTCTTGATGCCATGCTCAACCTGCTCATTGCTCTGCAGGTGTGCCACAGAAGCATAACAGATCTTGATGCCGAAGTTGTCACAGAAATCTTGAAAGACACCACCCATGAACTGAGTACCGTTGTCCGTTATGATGCGGTTAAGAACCCCGAATCGGTATAATATACGCATGATGAAGTCGTTTGCTCTTGCCGCTGTTATGGTAGCAGCGGGTTTTGCCTCAATCCACTTGGTGAATTTATCCACTGCGACGAACAAGTGTGTGAACCCTCCTGGCGCTTTCTTGAAAGGTCCGACCATGTCAAGCCCCCATACAGAAAAGGGCCAAGAGATTGGTATGGTTTGAAGTTCTTGGGCTAGGAGATTTGTTTGTCTTGCATAGAACTGACAACCCTCGCATGTGCGAACAATGTCTTTGGCATCTGTTACTGCTGTTGGCCAGAAAAATCCCTACCAGTAAGCCTTTCCGACTAACGTCCTGGATGCGGCGTGGTTGCCACATATGCCCGAGTGGATCGATTGCAGGATCTGCTTGCCCTCCTCGGTTGTGACGCAGCGCATGAGGACACTGGATGCACTTCTTTGGTACAGGTCTTCTTCGATGACTAGGAAACATTTGCTTCAACGCTTGATTTGTTCGGATTTGCTGTGATCTTCTGGGAGTTCATCGTCCGGGAGGAATTTGAGAACAGGAGTCCGCCAATCTTCGGGTATGATCAGTACTTCGTCTGTTGCCGGGGTAGGCTCGCCTCCCGACTGCTCTGGCACTAGTTTCTTCTTTACTGACGGCTCCATTAGTTGCTCGACAAAGATCCCAGTCTAGACCACTTCTCACTTGGATCCCATGTTAGTCAATTCGTCTACAGCATTGTTGTAATGTCATAGGACATGGGTTATCTCTAGCCCGTCGAACTTGTTTTCCAGCTTTCGGACCTCTTGACAGTACGCCGCCATGGTATCATTGAGACATGTCTAGTTTTTCATGACTTGGTTGACCACGAGTTGAGAGTCTCCACGCACAACTAGTCGACAGATGTCGAGTGATATAGCAATGCGGAGCCCATGGATGAGTGCCTCGTACTCGGCGACATTGTGGGGAGCCGGGAAGTGGTTCTGGAGAACATATTTGAGTTTTTCACCGGTGGCGGACGTCAATACGATGCCGGCCCCGGTGCCGCCGATCCTTAGAGTGCCGTCGAAGTACATTATCCAGTACTCCAGCTTCGCTGTTGATGTAGGCATCTGAACTTCTGTCCACTCGGCCACGAAGTCAGCTAGAGCTTGTGATTTGATTGTTGTCCGTGGCTGAAAGGTGATGTTGAACACCATCAACTCGAGCGCCCATTTAGCGATTTGGCCGGTGGCCTTGCGGTTATGCAGGACGTCCCCGAGTGGGTACAATGTGACCACCGTGACTTGATTCGATTGGAAATTGTGCACCAGCTTCTGGATAGTGGTAAGTAGGCCATAGAGCAGCTATTGGACCTACGGATATCTTATTTTGGAGTCGGCAAGGACCTCGCTGACAAAGTAGACTAGCCGTTGTATCTTCTGTATGTGACCTAGTTTGGATCGCTCGACCACCAACACCATGCTAACTACCTGAGTGGTTGCCACCAGATATAGCTTTAATGGCTCTTGGGGCATAGGTGACGCCAACACGGGTGGTGATGTGAGAAATTTCCTGAAGTCTTCGAAGGCTTGCTGGGCTTCTGGAGTCCACTGGAAATTGTCTGCTTTCTTCAGTAGCTTGAAAAGGGAATGCCCCATTCGCCTAGTCGGGAAATAAATCGGCTGAGTGCCACCATGCAGCCTGTCAGCTTCTGGACATCCTTCTGGCTAGTCGGGGGTGCCAAGTTCATGATTGCCTTGACTTTCTCTGGGTTGGCCTCGATGCCGTGATGTGATACGATGAAGCCGAGTAGCTTGCCGGATGGCACACCAAAGACGCACTTTTTGGGGTTCAACTTCATCTTGAATCTTTGAAGATTTTGGAAGGTTTCCTTTAGGTCAGCGATGAGGTCTTCTTTGGACTTGGTCTTGATCACCACGTCATCGACGTAGGCCTCCACGTTGTGCCCGATCTGAGTGTGTAGACACCGCTGAATTGCTCGTCGATACGTTGCTCCAGTGTTTTTCAAACCGAACGGCATAGTGATGTAGCAGTATGCGCCAAACGGCATGATGAATGACGTCTTTAGGCAATCCTCCTCCTTCAGGCTGATTTGGTGGTATCCTGAGTAACAGTCGAGAAAGCTGAGAAGTTCGCACCCCGTGGTTGAATCCACCACCTGATCTATTCTTGTTAGAACAAATGGATCCTTGGGGCACGCCTTGTTTAGATTGGTGTAGTCAATGCACATACACTATTTACTGTTTTTCTTCCGGACCAGAACTGGGTTTGCCAGCCAGTCCGGGTGGTAGACCTCTTTGATGAACCCGACTGCGAGGAGCTTGGTTATCTCCTCCCGAATAGCATCTTTCTGGTCCTGTGCGAAGCGCTATAGCCGTTGCTTGACTGGCTTGGCATCTGTCTTGACATTAAGGGTGTGCTCGATCACCTCCCTTGGTACGCCTAGCATGTCGGGCGGTTTCCATGAGAAGATATCTTTGTTGGCTTGAAGGAAGGTGACGAGCGCGTCTTCCTATTTGGGGTCGAGTCCGGACCCAACTAGAGCAGTCTTGGAGGGGTCGGAAGGGTCCAGGGGGATCTTCTTCGTGTCAGAGTCCGCTAAAATTCCTAACTTTGCTGCTTTTTTACAGAAACTTGGCCATCCTCGACTTCAGTTGTGACGGCTTGCCAAATGCTGTTGCGTCTGACTGCTGCCTCTTGCGATTGAGCCAACTCGCAGCTCGCTTTGTCGCAGGTGAAGGCTTGTTTGACGTCGCTGCGGAGGGAGAGAATCCGGCTGGCCCTGGCATCTTGAGCGCCATGTAAGTATTGTGCAGTATCGCCATGAATTTGGCGAGCGCCGGTCATCCGAGTATCGCATGGTACGCGGTCTCGAAGTCGGCGACCTCGAAGCAGATGTTTTCTATGCGGAAGTTATCCCACGTGCCAAAGGTGACCGGCAAGGTTATCTGCCCAAGGGGTGTTGAAGACAGGCCGGGAATTATCCCGTGGAAGGGCGCCGTACTCGACCGCAGATCTGAACGAGGGATCTTCATCTCATCCAGGGTCTTGGCGAAGAGGATGTTGAGCATGCTGCCTCCATCTATGAGAACCTTCTTCAGCTTGATATTTTTGACGACCGGGTCCAAGACGAGTGGATAGCGTCCTTGGTGTGAAACCCGATCTAGGTGATCTGCGCGGTTGAATGTGATGGACATCTCTGATCAACGCAAATACTAGGGGGCGTCTGCTGTAGAGACCATGTTGACGTCACGTGCCATAAGCTTCTGCTTTCTTTTCGACTTATACGCAGACAACCCTCCGAAGATGTGGTTGAGCTCGGCCTGGGGATCTTTAAAATTGTCGGCCAGGCCCGAATCTGGCTTGTCTTTGTCCTTGTCGGCACCAGATGATGAAGCCTTCTCGGAGGCAAACTTCTTGAGCATGAAGCAGTCCTTGGCCACATGCTTGCCCTTGGGGTGGAAGGGGCAAGGCCCGTTCATAACCTTCTGGTACTCATTGTTCCTTGGGGGTCACGACCGGTTCCACTCCACGTTGGCCACCTCGTTGTCCGACTTCCGCTTGCGGCTGCTGGATTTGTTCTGTGATGGCTCATTGTTGGCTTTGGCCTTTTGGTCCTTCTGTCAGGACTCTTTCTTCTCATCGAGGGCCTCTGCGACCGCCTCGGCCGAGTCGGTGTATTTATTTGCCATATCAAAGAGAGCCCTGATAGAGGCTGGAGGCTTCTGAGTGAATTTTGCGATGAACGGAGCGTCTTTGACTCCCTTGCAGAAGGCGGCGATGATGACCTTGTCCTTGACCATTGGGATCGAGTTGTGCTTCTCGGAGAACCTTTTGATGAACTCACGAAGCGACTCGTTCTTCCTCTGGTGCAGCTGATAGAGATCGTGCTTGGAAGATGGCCGCTCATAAGTCCCCTAGAAGTTGGCTATAAAGCATTCCCGGAATTCCCCCCAGGAGCTGATTGATCGCTTCGGGAGCCCTGTTAGCCATGTCCTTGCTGAGTTGGCCAGGGCGACTGGGATGTAGTTAGCCATGGCTTTGTGGTCACCTCCGGCAGCTTGAATTGCCAAAGTATATACGGTGATCTAGGACTCTGGGTTAGTCTTGCCATCGTATTTTTTGATTCCTCTAGGCTTGAAGCCCGATTACCAATCGACGTCTTGTAGCTCCTGGGTAAAGGCTGGTACGCCTTCATCTTCGTGAGGGCTCTGGCTCCGACCGCCGTGGTTCAACCGCTCGTGGTAGGGACCAAAACGCTTGTGCTCGTTCTCTAGTCGGCGGCGCTCGTCGTCTTCACGTTGGAGGCGCCGAGCATTGATATCTTGGTGGAGGTCACGTTGTAGATGGCCCCGGAGGTTTGGTTGAACCGGCGATCATTTTGGGGATGCCGCCGATTGTTGTTGTTTGTGTTGCCGAGAGACGTTTGGCGTGACTCCGCGTGCGGCTGACTTGAGCCAGATGCCCGGCATCGTGCTGATGCAGACGAGATTGCCATTAGAGAACCCGACCGGTTGGTCGGTACAAGTGTATCACCCGACTTCTGGTGCTGCTGACATGTGGCAGCTGTGATCATGGCTTTGATCTTGGCGATAGTCGGGGTGGCCTGATGATCAAGCCCGAGCTGGAGTGTGTCTAGCAGGGTTGCAGTGGCCACGACGTTCTGCTAAGGTGTGACGAAGATATCGTGGTCGCCGACTCGAGTCTGGAGGATCTGTTGCTGAGCGGTTCACCCAACCCTGCGTAGCTCATCGTTGAGAGCCTCGCATTCGGCTTCCTCCTGTTGCCGCAGTCGGCGGGCCTCCTCTTCTTGCTCCTGTTGTACTCGACGCACCTCCAGCGGAGGGCTTGATGCCATGAAGATTTCTTGGGGAAGAAGGAAACTCGCCAGACTAGTGTCCGAACTGGTGTTCGAACCATTGTCCGACTTGGAGTCGGAATCCGAGTAGTTGATCGGAGTAAGGACAACTCCAACCTCCATAGATCCAATCTGGAGCGGCTCTGAGCCATGTCCAAATTGAACTGTAGGGGATCAGGTCTGCCACGTGGGATGTAGATCCATGGCACTACCGAGTCTGCACGGAAGATTGACGATCTCTCCCCTTCCAAGCTCGACCCGGACTGGCACAAGACCTAGCGCGAGTCGGACGCCGAAGGAGAGAGTTGTCCCGAGAACCGGGCAGGTGGTAGATCGCCGCAGCAAATCAACGAGGGTGGCTGTAGCGTCTTGTGGGCCGAGTAGCATGGAGTCGGCTGGTTCCTCGGCCGGTTGGATCAGGTCTGCATCGCCCAAGGTGATATTGCTGATCTGGTCGGCGACGAAGTTGAGCCTTCTGAAAGTTGTTGTGTCTCCAAAGGACAATTTGCCACCGTCGACTCTGGTTGTTGGATCCATCGAGCTTGTAGATGTAGATCTCGCCGAAGGTCCTACCTAGCGTGCCAACTGTCGATGTTTTACACCGGCAATATGAATATGGGGCTACTCGTTGGATCGGAACTTGTGGGTGCCATGGGCCCCGGGTACCTCATGACAAGCATATGGGCCACTTGGATAGAGGATGGGCCTGGCCTTGTAATTAGAGATAGAGTAATCCCTGGCCGACTCTGCCTTGTATGATAAGGAAAACACAGTCCTAGTTGGGTGCATTATATCTCTAAGAGGAGATCCTTTGGCTGTAATCCGGCTGGGACTCCTACCTTGTAACCCTATCCCCTAGTATATAAGGGGAGGCAGGGCGCCCCGTGAGGGCAAGGGCACACATAAGCTCGCAGGTTGAGTCGGTTCATCAGAATCGCCACCACAAATCCTGAAAGAAATAAGACCACAACTGGACGTAGGGTATTACCTCACATCGAGGGCCTGAACCAGTATAAAATCTCTCTGTGTTCCTTTGCAATCCACCGAGTTTCCATCCGCCGAGTAGCCCCATATATTTATTGCCGGTGTAAAACATCGACAGTTGGCGCGCTAGGTAGGGGATTCGGCGCGATCTACATCTACAAGCTCGATGGATCCAGCGACCGAAGTCGACGGTGGCAAACTCTCCCCCAGAGATACAATCGCATTTAGAAGCCTCGACTTTGTCGCCGACCAGATCGGCAATCTCACCTTGGCCGACTCGGACTCGATCCGATCTGCCAGGGAACCGGCCGACTCCGCGCCCATCGGCCTACACGATGCTGCAGCAATCTTTCACTACATGCTGCGGTGATCTCCAATATGCCCGAGTCCAGGGACAACCCTTTCTTTCGGTGTTTGACTCGGACTCGGTTTTGAGCCAGCCGAGATCGGGCCAAAAAAGGAAGAGATCGTCAATTTCCCGTTCGGACTCGGCGACGCCGCGGATATCTACAAGCTACATCCGACGCGGCAAACCCGATCCTCTGGAGTTCGACTCGGATACAGCCCCAAGCCACTTGAGATCGGATCTAGGGAGGTCGGAGTTGTAATCACCCCCATCAACTATTCCGACTACGACTCTCAGTCGGACTATGACTCCCAGTCGGATTCCAACTCTAAGTCGGACAGCAGTTCGGCAAGCTTCTCCCCACCACAAGAAATCTTCATGGCATCCAAAGGCTCTACTTCTACTCAGGAATCACGCCAACTACACGAGCAGCAAGAGGAGGAAGCCTGCCAATTGCGAGAACAACAGGAGGAAGAAGCAAGACACCTGCACGCCTGCAACGACGGCCTATGCAGGGCTGGGCGAACCGCTCAGCAACAAACCCTCCAAACAAAAGTCGGCGACCACGACATCTTCATCACGCCACAACAGAACATCGTGGACGCCGCAACCCTACTGGACACGATCCAGCTTGGGCTTGATCACCAGGCCACCCCGATGATTGCAAGGATAAAAGCCATGCTTACCGCTGCTGCATGTCAGTAGCACCAACAGCCGGGTGATACCCTCATACCGACCAACCGGTCGACATCCCCAACGGCAGTCTCATCTACCTCAAAGCGACGCCGAGTGGCTGGCTCCAGTCAGCCGCATACGGAGACACGTCAAGCGTCACTCAGCAACCCCAACGACAACTGGTGATGTCAAAGCAACCGTCGGGACGATCAGGACCTCCGAGACGGACTACGACGCGATCTTCGGCAAGACATCATCGCTCGGCGCCGTGAACGAGAAAAAGATGAGCAACGCCAACTGGAAGACAAGAACAAGCATTTCGGCCTCCACCACGAGCGGTATCGCCGCCGTATTCGGAGTCGGAGCCCTCATGAAGACGAAGGCATACCAGCTTTCACCCACGAGCTCCAGGACGTCGACTGGCCGATGGGTTTCAAGCCTATAGGCATCGACAAATACAACGGCAAGACCAATCCTGAGTCCTGGCTCATGGTCTACACTCTGGTGATCCAAGCAGCTGGAGGAAATCACAAAGTCATGGCTAACTACCTCCCAGTCGCTTTAGCCGACTCAGCGAGGACATGGCTAATAGGACTTCCCAAGCAATCAATCGGCTCCTAGGGAGAACTCCGGGGACGCCTCATCGCCAACTTCCAGGGAACATACGAGAGGCCATCTTCTGAGTACGACTTATATCAGTTGCATCAAAGGAAGAATGAGTCTCTTCATGACTTCATCAAGAGGTTCTCTGAGAAAAAGAACTCAATCCCAATGATCAAGGATGAGGTCGTCATCGCTGCCTTTCGAAAAGGAGTCAAAGACACCTCGTTCATCGACAAATACACACGGAAGCCTCCTAACTCTGTCAAGGCTTTATTCGACATGGCGAACAAGTATGCCGACTCGGCTGACGCTGTGGCTGAGGCCCTCGATGACAAGAAGGCACCCTGACAAAAGAAGCGGGAGGGCACCGACGACGCGGTCCTGACTAAAGTCAGGAGTCGCAAACACTAGTCAGACGGCTTCATTGTGGCAGTCGGTCACAACCGTCTTCGACTTTCAACAACTGAAGATTATCAGGACAACAAGTGACAAGCTCGGGGGGCTCAAAAGCCCAAATGCAAGGATGGCATACCCACTCCAAAATACCGAATAGCTAAGTCACTTCCTGATAAATATTTCTTCACTTGGCTTTACCAATGCCGCAGCCGCTTACACCTAATAGGTGTACAAGCTGCACCTTTTTCTGTTTTTGCTCTTAAATGATTGCAAAAGTACTCGAGTAGCATAAATCCTGATCCGTGAAACTTTGCTCCATGAAAGACAAACTCAAGTCACCCAAAATGCGTGTCTGGGAAAGAGCCATGAGCCAACTCCCGACGCTAGGGGGCTATGACTAGTCGGGCAGAGTGTTTAAACGTAAGGGGTCAACTACTCGGGGAAATTAATATCAATCAGAGGAAGAACTCATATTTACATATATTGTAAAATACATTTTATTCGGGTGATTGTTTCCATCATCAGATGCTACTCATCCGATATGTTATAGTGCAGGGCCAGCTCCGGATATGCCTGACAGGAACTCAGGGCTATGAGCCTATCTCCTACGCTCGGGGGCTGGACAAGTCTGCCAAGAATCACTCGGAAGGCTCCATGAGGGCTACTTACCGAGTACTTGCGCCAGCCGGGACGTCATCTTCCCCGGCTACGCTCCATGTGAGTTGACAACCGACTTCCGGCACTAGTCGGGGGTCGTATATCACTCGGCTGGGTGAGGTACGTCCCATGAGGGTCGCTAGCCAAATCCTATGCTAATGCAAGGTTCGGGTACTGAAGGAGTACGCGTAGGCTACGATAGCAAAAATAAAAATTTCTACCGCGCACACCAGGACATCATGCGAAAGAAGGGATCATGGATCGTTACCACTAGACGCGCAGTGCAGCGGAGGAAGAGTTGGAGAAGCCGGTCCAACCACGCGCGCGTCGAGGTAGTAGTGGAAGTAGTTGATCTCCGGCCGATCAACGCCGCAACGAGCAGCGCCTCTACGGGTATCCACACGTCCGGGGCTGAAACACCGATCGCGAGTGTACTAGCACTCGTGAGCGGCTAGGGTTCAGCTCGGAAGGTGGCGGCTAGGGTTTTGCTCGAGGCTAACAGAAAACACACGTGAAACTCCTCAGCCCCTCGCCTCCCTATATATAGACCACCTTACTCGGGCCTCGTGGACTGAGGCCCAGTAAGAGTCTACTCGGATCTCTATCCGAATCGAGCCCATATTCGAATCACATTCGAATAAGTGTTCCAACCCATTAAGTGTGTGACCCTGTAGGTTCACGTATATTTTGTCACGACCCAGAAACACCTTTCTGGTCACCCTGTTAATAGCGGCCTCTAGCAAGGCATATTAGCCCCAAGATATACGTAAAGATCATATCGGCTGAACCTGTAATGTCCTTATGTACAAATCCCTTTGCCTCACGATATCGATTGAGCTCAAGGCGAGACTTGTGTCATCCTCTTAATAGCTCAATCACTCTCTCGATCCTGTGATGGATTACAAACTTGTGATTGACACCTCAATCACCGTAGCATGGCCATGCACTTCCATAATCCATTACTTCGAGGGGCCCAGAGATATCTCTCCCATAAGGAGGGGCAAATTCTATCTTGATCAGTCATATCCCACTACATGTTTCATAGCAAACCCGAAGACCACTTTTATGACTACCCAGTTACGGAGTAGTGTTTAGTAGTCCCAAAATAAGCTACTACGTATGTTGGGAACCATGATGATCTCAAGTGTGAGGACTCTACATAAACACTACTTGAGACTAACTGATGACACATGAAATCTCTGCAGTATCTCATGGCGGGTCTATCCAACATATGTTCACTAACATATGTTCATATTATCGATTTGGTATCTCCATACCATGATCCATGAGACATGATCATCAATCAATACATATGCTGATATTACAATCATATTTGTTCCTCATATGATATATGATCAGGGATCATTTAGAAATAGCAATATTTGACATTAAGAGTCTCATGAATAAGTCACATACTCATTGATCAACAATGATAATGTCTATTTCAAGGAACAAATCAATACATTATAAACATAGCATGTGATATATATAACATCTCCATGTTGCCTCTAGGGCATATCACTAACAGGTACCTCGCTTGGCTATAACTCTGTTGGGTAGGGTATGCCCCATGAGGGTCGCTAGCCGAATCCTATGCTAATACAAGGTTCGGGTACCCAGCTCGGCTCTCCTGAAGTCAGAGAAGACCTACATCGTCAAAGCGCATCCGGAGTTCTCATGCACTGCGTCACACCTGAGGAGGGCAAGCAGATCCTGCAACACACCTGCTCGGGCACCTGTGGCAACCAAGCTGCATCCAGAACATAAGTCGAAAAGGCTTGCAAATAAGGATTTCTCTGGCTGATTGCGGTTACCGACACCAAAAAACTCATCCTGACATGCGATGGATGATACTTCTATAGAGCTATGCTGGGTAGGTCGGCTCAGGTCGGCTTATTTGGTAGTCGCCACCAAGATATGAGTTCCTACAGTAGCATGCTCCATGTGGGCCGCCTGCAGGCTGAGTTGAAATTATAGCGCTGGTGCTACCAACAGGAGCCGATGAGGTGAACAGATATGCTCCATGAGAGCCTTATTACTAAACATATATGTTTGGGTATCTATTTTATCCACCAGGTCTCGAGGATATATCCTTATAAGGATCACAAGCTGGTCTTCATTAAAATTGGGGATGCAGGTATCTTTCTCGGGTACACCTGACCACGCCGTGGATTTATTTTCATAAAGTGGTACTCGGCCTACATGCGTGGCCATCGGTTGCCATGAGAAACATTTTACCCGCCGACATGATGCGGAAGAGTCTAAGTTTCAAGTAGTGCACTACTCGGGAGAGACTATAAATATCTATTCCCGCTGACATGACGCGGAGGAGTCTAACTTCTGGGTGGGACGCCACTCGGAAAAGACTATAAACCCCCCTTTTCCAGCTGACATGAAGCTGAAGAGTCCCATATACGAGTAGCATCCTACTCGCAAGACTATAAATACCTATTCCGACTGACATGAAGTCGAAGAGTCCTACATACGAGTGGTTCCCTACTCAGTAAGACTATAAATCATATTCCGGTTGACATGATACCGAAGAGTCTCACATACCAGTAGTAATCTACTCGGGAAAGACTTCCAGGTTAAAGATCTTTGACTTTATGTTTAATTGTCTTCACAATTAAGCACAAAGTCGGGGGCTACACCTAATAGGTGCACCTATTCGGCGCACACTATTCATATATCTACATGAAGCCCTTCATAGCCTCGCTGCCAGCTGACATGAAGCAGGACTCGGGAAGAAGACACACTCGGACAAAGAGTACTCGGGAGCAACGCACTCGGGCAATCTTCACCGTGGAGGATGAGTACTCGGCATCAGCTGTGACTCAACTATGAAGGTCTCGGGGGCTACTGTGGGTGCCATGGGCCCCGGGTACCTCATGACAAGCATATGGGCCACTCGGATAGAGGATGGGCCTAGCCTTGTAATTAGAGATATAGTAATCCCTGGCCGACTCTGCCTTGTATGATAAGGAAAACACAGTCCTAGTTGGGTGCGTTATATCTCTAAGAGGAGATCCCTTGGCTGTAATCCGGCTGGGACTCCTACCTTGTAACCCTGTCCCCCAGTATATAAGGGGAGGAAGGGCGCCCCCTGAGGGCAAGGGCACACATAAGCTCGCAGGTTGAGTCGGTTCATCAGAATCGCCGCCACAAATCCTCAAAGGAATAACACCACAACTGGACGTAGGGTATTACCTCACATCGAGGGCCTAAACCAGTATAAAATCTCTCTGTGTTCCTTTGCAATCCACCGAGTTTCCATCCGCTGAGTAGCCCCATATATTTATTGCCAGTGTAAAACATCGACAGAACTCGCTGGATTCCAAAGGAACATGGGGAGGTTTATACTGGTTCAGGCCCTCGATGTGAGGTAATACCCTACATCCAGTTGTGGTGTATTCCTTTGAGGATGTATGTGTGGAGGCCATGGGCCCCGGGTACCTCATCACAAGCATATGGGCCACTCGGATAGAGGACGGGCCGAGTCTTGTAATTAGAGATATAGTAGTACCCGGTAGATTTTGCCTTGTACAAAAAGGAATATACAATCTTAGCCAAGTAAGATGTATCTCTAAGAAGGAAATCCCTTGGCTGTATCCGGCTGGGATTCCTACCTTGTACCCCTATCCCCCAGTATATAAGGGGAGGCAGGGCGCCCCTTAAGGGCACGAGATCATTGATCAACACAAATCCTCAAAGGAATACCACCACCACTGGACGTAGGGTATTACCTCACATCGAGGGACTAAACCAGTATAAAATCTCCCTGTGTTCCTTTGCAATCCACGGAGTTTCCATCCGCCGAGTAGCCCCATATTCATATTGCCGGTGTAAAACATCGACAGTTGGCACGCCAGGTAGGGGCTTTGGCGAGATCTACACGAACAATCTCGATGGATCCTACATCAGGAGTCGACGGCAACAAGTTCTCCCCGAGAGACACAATAACCTTCGGAAACCTTGACTTCATCGCCGACCAGATCGGCAATCTCACCTTGGCCGATGCAAATCCAATCCAACTGGCCAAGGAACCAGCCAACTCCGTGCCAGTCGGCTCACATGACGCTGCACCATCTATCATCAATCCAATGCAGCAATCTTCAACTTCGCCGACTTGCACTAGGCCTTGAGCCAGCCCGGGTTGGGCCAGGAAGGGGAGAGATCGTCAATCTCCCACGCAGGTTCGGCGACGCCGCAGATCTACATCTTACACGACAGACCCGATCTCCTGTGATTCAGTTTGGACACGGCCAAGCGCCGTTTTAGATTGGATCTACAGAGGTCGGAGTCGTTCTCAATCTAATAAATTACTCGGATTCTGACTCCAAGTCGGACAACGGTACGTACGGTAGTTCGGACTCCAGTCTGGCGAGTTTTCTCCTATCCCGCGAGATCTTCATGGCATCAACACCACCACCGGAGGTGTGCCGACTACAAGAGGAGCAGCAGGAGGAGGCGCGCCGACTATGACAACAAGAGGAAGCTGAACGCGAGGCTCGCAACGATGGGCTACGCAAGGCCGGGCGAGCCGCTTAGCACTAGATTCTCTAGACCAAAGTCGGCGACCACGACATCTTCGTCATGCCAACGTCGTGGCCGCTTCAACTCTACTAGACACGCTCCAGCTCGGGCCTGATCACCAGGCCACCTCAACTATCACCAAGATCAAGGCAATGATCACAGCTACTGCTTGTTAGCAGCAACAGCAGTCGGGCAACACATTCGTACGCACCAATCAGTCGGGTTCTCCGGCGGCAGGATCATCTACGCCAGCACGACGCTGGGCAACTGGCTCTAGTCGGCCACACGAGGAATCGTAGCAAACATCACTCGGCGACACTAACAACGACAACCGGAGGCGTCACCAGTACGATCACCAGCCCAATCAAGACCTCCGAGTTCGTTTACAATGCGACCTCCAACACGACATTAACGCCTGGCGCTGCAAATGCAAAGAAGAAGAGCGCCGCTGACTAGAGGACGAGAATGAGCGTTTCGGTCTTCACCACGAGTGGTTTAACCACCGTGATCGGAGCCAGAGCCCTCACGAAGACGAAGGCGTTCCAGCTTTCACTCATGAGCTCTAGGACGTCGATTGGCCGTTGGGCTTCAAGCCTACGGGGATTGAGAAATACGACAACAAAACCAACCCCGAGTCCTGGCTCACCGTATACACCCTGGCAATTCGAGCTGCCGGTGGTGACCACAAAGCCATGGCTAACTACCTCCCAATCGCACTAGCCGACTCGGCGAGGACATGGCTAACAGGGCTCCCAAGGCGGTCAATTGGTTCCTGGGGAGAACTCAGGGAGCGGTTCATCGCTAACTTTCAAGGGACCTACGAGAGGCCGTCTTCCGAGCATGATCTATATCAACTGCACTAGAAGAAGAACGAGTCTCTATGCAACTTTATCAAGAGGTTCTCCGAGAAGTGCAACAAAATACCAATGATCAAGGACGAGGCCGTCAACGCCGCCTTTCGCAAGGGAGTAAAGGACGCCCCGTTCATCGTAAAGTTCACTCGGAAGCCACCATCGTCTGTCCGGGCTCTCTTCGACATGGTGAACAAATACGCCGACTCGGCTGAAGCGGTCGCTGAGGCCCTCGACGAGAAGAAGGAGTCCCGACATAAGGACCAGAAGGCGAAAGCCGACAATGAGCCATCACAAAACAAGTCCGGCAACCGCAAGTGGAAGTCGGACAATGAGCTGGCCAACATGGAGCAAACTCGGTCGCGGCCCCAACGGAACAACGACTACCAGAAGGTCATGAACGGGCCATGCCCCTTCCACCCCAAAGGCAAGCACGCGGCCAAAGACTGCTTCATGCTCAAGAAGTTTGCTTCCGAGCAGGCTTCATCATCTAGCACCGAGAAGGACAAGGACAAGCCAGATCAAGGCCCTGCTGACGATTTTCAAGATCCCCAGGTCGAGCTCAACCACATCTTCAGAGGGTCGTTTGCGTATGAGTCTAAGTGCAAGGAAAAGCTAACAGCACGCGATGTCAACACAATCTCTACAGCAGACACCCCCCAATATCTACGCTGGTCAGAGACGTCCATCACGTTCACCCGTGCTGATCATCCAGATCGGGTTTCGCACCTGGGACGCTATCCACTCGTCCTGGACCCGGGTGTCAAGAACATCAAGTTGAAGAAGGTTCTCATAGACGGAGGCAGCTCGCTCAACATCCTATTCGCCAAGACTCTGGATGAGATGAAGATTCCTCGTTTAGATCTGCGGCCGAGTATGGTGCCCTTCCACGGGATAATTCCCGGCCTATCTTCAACACCACTCGGGCAGATCACCTTGCCAGTCACCTTCGGCACGCGGGATAACTTCCGCAAGGAGAACATCAGTTTCAAGGTCACTGACTTCGAGACCGCGTACCACATGATACTCAGACATGGCAATACTGCATTATACATACATGGTGCTCAAGATGCCAGGGCCAGCAGGAGTCCTCCCCCTCCGCAGCGATGTCAAGCAAGCCTTCACCTGCGACAAGGAGAGTTGCGAATTGGCTCAATCACAAGAGGTGGCAGTCAGGCGCAACAGCATTCGGCAAGCCGCCACAACTAAAGTTGAGGAAGACCCAATTCTGTCCAAAAAACCAGCGAAGTCGGGAATTTTAGCAGACTCAGACACAAAGTACCCCTGGACCCTTTCGACCCCTCCAAGACTGCTCTAGTCGGGACCGGACTCGACCCCAAATAGGAAGACGCGCTTGTCACCTTCCTCCAAGCCAACAAGGATATCTTCGCGTGGAAACCGTCTGACATGCCGGGCGTACCAAGGGAGGTGATCGAGCACGCCCTCAACGTGAAGACAGACACCAAGCCAGTCAAGCAACAGCTACAGCGCTTCGCTCAAGACCGCAAAGATGCTATTCGGGAGGAGATAACCAAGCTTCTCGCAGCCGGGTTCATCAAAGAGGTCTATGACCCAGATTGGTTGGCCAACCTAGTTCTGGTCCGGAAGAAAAATGGTAAATGGTGCATGTGCATCGACTACACTGATCTCAACAAGGCATGCCCCAAGGACCCATTTGGTTTACCGAGAATAGACCAAGTGGTAGATTCAACAGTAGGGTGCGACCTTCTCAGTTTTGTCGACTGCTACTCAAGATACCACCAAATCAGCCTGAAGGAGGAAGACTGCCTAAAGACGTCTTTTATCACGCCGTTTGGAGCATACTGCTACATCACTATGCTGTTTGGTTTGAAAAACGCTGGAGCAACGTATCAACGGGCAATTCAGCGGTGTCTACACACTCAGATCGGGCACAACGTGGAGGCCTACATCGACGACGTGGTGATCAAGACTAAGTCCAAAGAAGACCTCATCGCTGAACTAGAAGAAACCTTCCAGAACCTTCGAAGATTCAAGATGAAGTTGAACCCAGAAAAGTATGGCTTCGGTGTGCCATCCGGCAAGTTACTCGGCTTCATCGTCTCGCATCGCGGCATCGAGGCCAACCCGGAGAAAGTCAACGCAATTATGAACATGGCTCCCCCAACTAACCAGAAGGACGTCCAGAAGCTGACAGGCTGCATGACGGCACTCAACCGGTTTATTTCCCGATTGGGAGAACGGGGCATGCCCTTTTTCAAGTTATTGAAGAAAGCGAACAATTTCCAGTGGTCTCCCGATGCCTAGCAAGCCTTCGAAGACTTCAAGAAATTTCTCACATCACCCCCCGTGTTGGCGTCACCCATGCCCCAAGAACCGCTGATGCTATATCTGGCGGCAACAACTCAGGTAGTCAGCACGGTACTGGTGGTCGAGCGATCCGAACAGGGTCACATCCAGAAACTCCAAAGGCCAGTCTACTTTGTCAGTGAAGTCCTCGCCGACTCGAATACGAGATACCCGCAGGTCTAGAAGCTGCTCTATGGCCTACTCATCACTGTCCGAAAGCTGGTGCACTATTTCCAAGCACATCAAATCATGGTGGTCACATCATTTCCACTCGAGGACGTCCTGCATAACCGCAAGGCCACCGGCCGAATCGCTAAATGGGTGCTCGAGTTGATGGCGTTCGATATCACCTTTCAGCCATGGACAGCAATCAAATCACAAGCTCTAGCCGACTTCGTAGCCGAGTGGACAGAAGTTCAAATCCCTACATCAACAGCGAAGCTAGAGTACTGGACAATGTACTTTGACGGTTCTCTACGGATCGGTGGCGCCGGGGCTAGCGTGGTACTGACGTCGCCCACCAGCGAAAGACTCAAGTACGTTCTACAAATCCACTTCCTGGTCTCCCACAACATCGCCGAGTACGAGGCACTTATCCACGGGCTCCGTATTGCTATATCACTTGGCATACGTCAACTGGTTGTCCACGGGGATTCTCAACTCATGGTGAACCAAGTCATGAAGGACTGGACATGTCTCGACGATACCATGGCGGCATACTGTTAGGAAGTCCGCAAGTTGGAAAACAAGTTCGACGAGCTGGAGATAACACACATCCTACAGCAATACAATGATGCTATAGATGAATTGGCAAATATGGAATCCAAGCGAGAAGCGGTCCCGACAGGGATCTTTGTCGAGCAACCTATGGAGCCATCAGTCAAGAAGAAACCAATACCAGAGTAGTCGGGAGGCGAACCTACACCGACTACAAACGAGGTGCTGCACATATGTCAAGATTGGTGAACTCCTGTTCTCAAATTTCTCCTAGATGATGAACTCCCAGAAGATCGCAGTGAAGCCGAACGAATCAAACGTCGAAGCAAGAGTTTATTAGTCGTCGAAGAAGACCTGTACCGAAGAAGTGCATTCAGGGTCCTCATGTGCTGCGTCTCCACCGAGGAGGGCAAGCAGATCCTACAGACGATCCACTTGGGCATATGTGGCAATCACACCGCATCCAAGATGTTAGTCAAAAAGGCTTATCGGCAGGGATTTTTCTGGCCAACAGCAGTAACTGATGCAAAAGATATTATTCGCACATGCGAGGGTTGCCAGTTCTATGCAAGACAAACAAATCTCCCAACCCAAGAACTCCAAACAATCCCAATCTCTTGGCCCTTTGTGGTATAGGGGCTTGACATGGTCGGGCCTTTCAAGAAAGCGCCAGGAGGGTTCACACACTTGTTTGTCGCAGTGGATAAATTCACCAAGTGGATTGAGGCTAAACCCAGTGCAACCATAACAGCGGCACGAGCAAAGGACTTCATCATGAGTATATTATACCGATTTGGGGTCCCTAACCGCATCATTACCTACAACGGCACTCAGTTCACGGGCGGCGTGTTTCAAGATTTCTGTGACGACTTCGGCATCAAGATCTGCTATGCGTCTATGGCACACCCGTGGAGCAATGAGCAGGTTGAACGAACCAATGGTATGGTCTTACAAGGTATCAAGGCCAGGATATTTGACCGACTACAACCATACGTGGGCTGGTGGGTCCAAGAACTCCCATCTGTTCTTTGGTCTCTCAGAACCATGGTCAGTTGGGCAACAGGGCAATCCCCTTTCTTTCTGGTCTACGGTGCTAAGGCTGTGCTACCAACCGTGTTCGAGTTCGGCTCTCCACGAGTTCGGGCTTACTCAGAAAACATCTCCAACAATACCCGATTGGTCGAACTAGATCAGTTGGAAGAAGTGAGGGATATTGCAACAATCCAGTCGGCAAGGTATCTTCAAGGTCTGCGTCGCTACCACAATCACAATGTCCGTGGCCGCGCCTTTTTGGTCGGAGATCTCATCCTGAAAAAAATACAAACCACCAAAGACAGGCACAAACTATCCCCAATCTGGGAAGGGCCGTTCATTATAGCCGAGGTCACGCGGCCAGGGTTCGGGCTACGCAGACAATGACATGCTCATCCAATTACCTCTTTAGGGCACTTGGTGCATCCTCAAGGCGCCTCCACTTGCACGATCGAGCTGCAGCTGGTTCCCACGGGGCGAGGATCCATGATGTCAAGGAGCTGTTGACACCGAAAACGGCCGGGGGCCGACGATCTAGTTTGGCGTCTATAGACACGCGAAGGCCTGGGAGATCTACTTAGCTCCAGTGAAGGTCCTAAGATGTTGAGGTTCGTTGGCGTGCCAGTCAATTTGACCCTGCAATTGACAAGGAGATAGAAAATATTAGCTCAGTGATCCAATCGGCCGATAAGAATCCTACCAGCCGATTGCCGAAGGAATGCTTGAGCATCGGCAGTAAACCTAAGGTACTGCTCGCGCCCGTGCCCGGGCCCTCGCCTATGCCCGCGCCCGCGTCCTCATCCGTGCTTGCGCCCGGGTCCTCGCTCGTGCCCGCGCCCGGGTCCTCGCTCGTGCCCGCGCCCGAGTCCTTGTGTCCAACTACCAACAGCACTTGCGCATCGGCTAAGAAGCCGATGATAGAATCAATGATAATATAAGCAAATAATAAGCCAGCCGACTGCCGAGAAAACACTTGGACATCGGCTAGAAGCCGATGAAAGAGTAGATATGCAGAATAATAATCAATAGACAATGCAGTCGGCTTTATCTAGTAGAAAGATAACTTATCGGCTAAGCACTCCGATAAAACATCGCATAAAACCCATCGGCTTAACAAGGATAAATCTATTATTATCAATCTAGTAGGTCAAACTCAATTGATGCAGCACAGATTAATAATAATAAAAGAACCTCGATGAGCCGATAGATCTAATGCAATTGTGATGTACGATAACTTATCGGCTATACATCCCGATAAGACGCTTGCATAAAATCTATCAACCAAACAGGAACAATTTATCGCTAGCAGTTTAGTAGGTCAGACCCAACCGATGCAGCACAAACTGATGATAAACTACCCCCGGTAAGCCGATAAAAACTATGCACGCGTGATGTGGTATATCTACTCGGACTAAGAGATCAAACTTAACTGATGCAGCCGTAGACAGAATAGGTACACCGTGGTAAGGGGTGACGAGTCTTACCCTCTCACAGGAGTTCGGACCTAACCGATGCAACCTAGCTCAAGAAGCAAGAACCCGTCGGAAAGGGTGGCGATGCGCCGAAGTTGTATTGATCGATTACATAATTTACAAGGTCCCCGGGCGTACGTATTTATACCCCGAGTTGATACAGTCCTGATCGGATACGAAACAGGAGTTTCCTAACTATAAAAGGAAAATTAACAAGTCTTGACCGGATACGAGATCAGGTTTTTCCTAAAAATTATTAAAACTACCTAATTAACAGATAAGGTAATTAACTACCATGCCGTGGTCTTCATGATTCCTTCCTGTACTCGGCTTCTTCTGAATTAACTTCCACCGGCTGACACAATCTCTTTCTTTAACCGAGCCCGATACGAATCGTACCAAATTTTGGCATCAACACATGCCCCCCAATTTCGGAGTTTGTTATCAAACTTCGAAATTCTTCTGTTTGGGCCTCAACATTTCCTCCATGGCCTCTTGAAATCGGCTTTCATGAGCCGATACCTTCTGTACTAGGTGTGCTAAGCTCTCAAAGTCTTCTGATGAAAATCTTTCCTTGATTGGAGCCAACAGACCTTGGAATGCTAACTCGGCCAGCCGTGCATCATCCAGACTTAAACTATAACATCGGCTTCTAACACCACGAAATCGCTGGATATATTCTGTGACTGATTCATCCGGCTTCTGTATTACCGATGTTAAATCTATTAAACTCATCTCCTGAATCCCAGTAAAGAAATATTTGTGGAATTGCTTTTCCAAATCGGCCCAACCCCAAACTAAGTTTGGTGGCAGCGAAGAAAACCATGTGAAGGCCGATCCGGACAATGATAACGGGAAAAATCTAACTCTCAAAGCTTCCTCAGCCGATGCCTCTCCACACTGTGCCAAGAATCGGCTAATATGCTCAACTGAAGATACATCATCTTGCCCTAAGAATTTGGAGAAGTCTGGTACTCTGTATCGGCGTGGCAATGGAACTGTATCAAACCAATCTGGATATGGGTGCCGATACATAAATGTTTCCTTCTTCGGTTTTAGACCGAATTGTTCTCTTACCACCTCTGTGATTCTTGCTATCAAATCTTCTTCCCTTGGATCTTCGATGTGATAATGCAGAGGTGTAATTGGTAGCCGATTCTACTTCTGATATTCTCTCTGATAGTTGTACTCAGGGACAGCTCCTGGATAACTCTGTCGGTGCCCCCCATAGTACGCAGTTTGATGGTATCCTTGAGGAATTCCATCTTGTTGCTCCCCAACCAGTTGAATCGGCTCCACTGCCTTCATGATCAAGCTCTGTAATGTGTTCACAAATATCCCAGATTGATCGGTCAATGCATGACGAACTGCTTCATTAACCATGTCTTGAAATTGCTTCTGTGAACTTGCAGGTGATGTATGGCTTGATTCCCCAATCAGAACAGGCTTTGGAAATTGGGACTTTTGAATCGGCCCTTGATCTGTCATACCAAAGGATCCTAGACAAAGCTCCTGAAATTCAGCAATGTTCTGCTCCACTTGTTGTCTTTGTTCTTGCTCAAATCTTCCATTGTGACTGGGATTATATTATCTGTACTGACGTCCTTTCCAGCCATGTTGAAGTTCTGTGTCCCACCAGGAGTGCCAAAAACGTGTTGACGCCGAAAACCGCCGGGGGCCGATGATCTGGTTCGGCACCTAGAGACACGCGAAGGCCTGGGAGATCTGCTTAGCTCCAGTGCAGATCCTGAGATGTTGAGGTTCGTAGGCGTGCTAGTCAATTTGACCCCGCAATTGACAAGGAGATAGAAAATATTAGCTCAGTGATCCAATCGGCCGATAAGAATCCTACCAGCCGATTGCCGAAGGAATGCTTGAGCATCGGCCGTAAACCTAAGGTACTGCTCGCACCCGTGCCCGGGCCCTCGCCTATGCCCGCACCCGGGTCCTCGTCCATGCTCGTGCCCAGGTCCTCGCTCGTGCCCGCGCCCAAGTCCTTGTGTCCAACTACCAACAGCACTTGCGCATCGGCTAAGAAGCCGATGATAGAATCGATGATAATATAAGCAAATAATAAGCCAGCCGACTGCCGAGAAAACACTTGGACATCGGCTAGAAGCCGATGAAAGAGTAGATATGCAGAATAATAATCAATAGACAATGCAGTCGGCTTTATCTAGTAGAAAGATAACTTATCAGCTAAGCACTCCGATAAAACATCGCATAAAACCCATCGGCTTAACAAGGATAAATCTATTATTATCAATCTAGTAGGTCAAACTCAATTGATGCAGCACAGATTAATAATAATAAAAGAACCTCGATGAGCCGATAGATCTAATGCAATTGTGATGTATGATAACTTATCGGCTATACATCCCGATAAGACGCTTGCATAAAATCTATCAACCTAATAGGAACAATTTATCGCTAGCAGTTTAGTAGGTCGGACCCAACCGATGCAGCACAAACTGATGATAAACTACCCCCGGTAAGCCGATAAAAACTATGCACGCGTGACGTGGTATATCTACTCAGACTAAGAGATCAACCTTAACTGATGCAGTTGTAGACAGAATAGGTACATTGTGGTAAGGGGTGACGAGTCTTACCCACTCGCAGGAGTTCGGACCTAACCGATGCAGCCCGGCTCGAGAAGCAAGAACCCGTCGGAAAGGGTGGCGATGCGCCGAAGTTGTATTGATCGATTAGATAATTTACAAGGTCCCCGGGCGTACGTATTTATACCCCGAGTTGATACAGTCCTGATCGGGTACGAAACAGGAGTTTCCTAACTATAAAAGGAAAATTAACAAGTCCTGACCGGACACGAGATCAGGTTTTTCCTAAAAATTATTAAAACTACCTAATTAATAGATAAGGTAATTAATTACCATGCCGTGGTCTTCACAATTCCTTCCTGTACTCGGCTTCTTCTGGATTAGCTTCCACCGGCTGACACAATCTCTTTCTTTAACCGAGTCCGATACGAATCGTACCAAATTTTGGCGTCAACAGGAGCCCTTTCACAGATCTGAGGAGCGCCTCCCGTGACTCCTTGATGACCCTTATCTCCTCTGCGTAAACCTGAAATTGGGCTTGGGAATTGGCTCTAGCAGCTACCCGAGTTCATCAACAAGTAAACTTGTTAGGTAAAGCTACAGATGGAGCAATTAATGGATTGGTTAAGATCATTGTCAAATGGGAGACTTACTGTTGTAGTCGGCCTCCCACCTGGCTATGGTCCTCTCCAGTTCAGTTTTTTCCTTCTCGAGCTTGGCATTGGCCTCTTTCAACTCGGCCTTCTCTCGCTCAAGCTCAGTATTGGCTGTTGTCAGGCCGGCCTTGTCTTTTTCAAGTTCAGCCCTAGCTCTCTCGGCCTCCTTCAGCTGTTCTTCTCCCTCCGTTCGGGTCTTCAACTCGGCTTCGAGGGCTGCACGACAAATTTGTCAAGAACTCAATGTTGCAGTCAAGACACAACTGGGCATTCGGGAAATAACATAGCTGGAGAAATATATTAAGGATTTGGTCAAGAAGAAGTGTCCCGGAGGCTCACCTCTTATCTCCTTGGCTTGGTCCCAATTTTCACTCCTGAGCCAGGTGACAGCCTCCCTCAGCCAAGATTCCCTCTCCTGGCCGCGCCCTTCCACTTTGGCTTTCAAGGCCCGGAGTTGGTCCAATTCTTGGAGTTGGGGGGCAATTCGGGTACCTCGTGCATTTTCTCCGAGCGATCAACAATCTTCTGCTCGAGGAGTAACAAGTCAAAGCAGAGTCAGGCGTCAAGAAATGCTACAAAGATTTCAATAGAACGGAAGTCATACCTGAATCCCCTAGGACACGACGATTGTGGCACGAAGCAGGTCTTCACGCTCCTTTTCCGTTGCCACCTCATCAACCTTGTAGCTCCGCGTAGTTCCGTCAGACGCCGTCCAACGGAACGTCCTTGGGAACTTGCATGGAGGGGCCTCGATTCTGGGGAGGTTGGGTCTATCTGAAGGAAGGGACAGTGCCGACGACGACGACAATGACCAGGATGGCAACGAACTCCTGGCCCCCAACTTGGCGGCCTCCGAGGCCTCAGGGGCTGGCTTAGGAGCTGCGGCGGTGGCTTCGACATCAGGGGCTGGCTCAGGAGCTGCAGCGACGGCTTCGACATTGGGCTCCGGCTCAAGGGCTAGAACAGCGGCTTCAGGAACCGCCCCTTGGTCGGCCGGGGTTGGTGGCCCTGCAGTCGGGACAGTCTCAGTTTCCGTAACTGGGACCGCCGCTGGCTCAGCAGGAGTGCTCGCCGGTGCTGGATCGGCTGGGGCAGGCTTGACAGCAGGGGTAGTCAGCGGGGTCCCCTTAAGATCAATGTCGGCCTGCTTCCTGCGTAACGAGTCAAACATCAAGGCGCTACGATGCTGAACATGTTTTTCAGAAGACCCAGAATGGCCTACCTCTTGGAGAACTTGAGCTTCTATCTGGGAGATCCAGAGGGCGGCACTGGAGGGCTGCTGGCGGTCGGGCCTAAGGGCATGGCAGTCGGCGGTGGCATTTCTGTCCTGGTCGGCCCCGTTCGCAGTGTGGTCGGCTGGGGTGCTCGGGTACTCAGCGGCGCTGGGGTCGACCTTGTACTCGGCTGCACTTGGGTTGGGCTCGATGGCGTTGAGCTTGACCGCGCCGATCCCGGTCTGGGACTCGATGGCCTGGGGTCTCTTATCCTCAAACTCCCGGCTACGGCACTCAGCTTCACAACCTTCTCCTTGCCCGGATCTATAGTGGGTTTCTTCCCTACTCTTTTGGAGTCGGGCTGGGCAGTAGAAGGACTTCTCGGCCTCTGTTTTTATTTTGTGGCCGACAACGGATGAGAGTCATCATCAAACTCCTTGCACCACTGCAAATGATTCAACAGTATACATCGCACGACGCTGAGCAACTATGGATACATGTCTACGGACATTCATCACAGAAGAGAAGCAGGGGTTACCTCGGGACGAGGCCGGTTTCGGCTATAAACCGCAATGGAGCACTCTACATCCTCGGTTTCGATCACCCCATTGGAGAAATAAGTGAACAATATTTTGGTCACTTTTTGCTGGTCAATCACCTCTCGGCTTTCTCGGTCAGGGTCATTCTTCCCTTGGTAATCCCAGCAGAATTCGCTCCTCAGCTTCAGTGGCTGGATGCGTCGAGTCAGGAAGCGCTTGGCAACCCAAGGGCCGGTCAGGCCGGCTTTCTTGAATTTCTCCAACCTTGCCAGCAACTGATGCACTTGGCCCATCTCTTCAGAGGTTGGATCCGATGACCAACTGGGCGGGACTGCCAGCGGTGAGCCGGTGAATGGAGGCAGGGAGGGTTCCAGATCAGAACAGTAGAACCACTCCTTATGCCATCCTTTCAAGGAGGATTTCAAAGGAAGATCGATATATACTTTCTTCATCTCACTCATCAACTGAAGACCAACCCCCCAATCACCTGGACTCTATTCTTGGAGGGTTGGGGCTTGATGTGGAATAAGTGCCTAAAGAAATTAAAATGGGGCTCTACACCCAAGTAGCACTCACAAAGAGTCACAAAGATAGAGATTTGCAAAATCGAGTTAGGATTCAGATTCACCAACTCTAATCCATAGAAGCTAAGAAGACGGCGGAGGAACGTAGAGGACGAAAGAAACAAACCCCGGTCAAAGAAAGAGGCAAAAACAATAGTTTCGCCAGCTTGGGGATTTGGAACCGACTCACCCTCAACCGGGCGCCAGCAGATAATGTCACGGCTTTGCAGCCGCAGCGACTTCTCCAGCCTTGCCAGCTTCAACCGGCTGCAATCCGAGGTCGGCCACCCCTCGTCCGATGCCCCAATGCAATCTGGAACCTTCGGCATGGCTGGGGGACAGGAAATTTGGGGGAAATGTGGTCGGGGGCTGGGGATGGACAAAGAAAAGTGGAATCGCTCGAGCTTCGATGAGGAGGAGCAAGCAATGGTGAACCCTAGCGGAGCAGGAGGCGAAATTTTGGCGCGGAGCTAGGAAGACGAAACGATTGGTCACTTGGGGAAGAAAGAGGAATCTTTTCTATCTCCCCTAGCCTTTACAGAGCCTATGCTGACTAATGGGCTTGGGCTTACACAGTCGGTATTGGGCAATCTTATATATGTGTTGGGTATCTATTTTATCCACCAGGTATCGAGGATATATCCTTATAAGGATCACAAGCTGGTCTTCATTAAAATTGGGGATGTAGGTATCTTTCTCGAGTACGCCTGACCACGTAATGGATTTAATTTCATAAAGTGGTACTCGGCCTACATGCTTGGCCAACAGTTGCCATGAGCAACATTATTCCAGCCAACATGACACTGAAGAGTCTAACTTTCGAGTAGTGCACTACTCGGGAGAGACTATAAATATCTTTTCCAATTGACATGATGCTAAGGAGTCTAACTTCCGAGTGGGATGCCACTAGGGAAAGACTATAAACCCCCTTTTTCGGCTGACATAAAGTTGAAGAGTCCCATATACGAGTGGCATGCTACTCGGTAAGACTATAAATTATATTCCGGTTGACATGATACCGAAGAGTCTCATATACTAGTAGTATACTTACTTGGGAAAGGGACTATAGGTTAAGATCTGACTTTATGTTTAATTGTGGCTTCACAATTAAGACAAAGCAGGGGCTACACTAATAGGTGCGCCTATGTCGGTGCACACTATCATGAATCTATATGAAGCTTCATAGCCTTGTTGCCCAGTGACCTGAAGAGGACTCGGGAAGAAGACCGCACTCGGACATGCGTACTCAAAGCAATGCACTCAGGCAATTCAACCGTGGAGGAATAGCACTCGCATCAGCTGTGACTCAATATGAAGGTCTCATGGGGCTCTGTGGAGGCCATGGGCCCGGGGTACTTATAAGCATATGGCATCGATAGGGATGGGCCGACGTCTTGTAATTAGAGGATATTATAGCACCCGGTAGATTTTGCCTTGGTACAAAAAGGAATAACAACTTAGCCGGGTAAGATGTATCTCTAAGAGGAAATCCTTGGCGCATCGGCTGGGATCCTACCTTGTACCCTATCCCCAGTATATAAGGAGGCGGGCGCCCCTAAGGGCACGAGATTCATTTATCACACAAATCCTCAAAGGAAATACACCACCTGGCCGTGGGTATTACTCACATCGAGGGCCTGAACAGTTAAATTATCTGTGTTCCTTTTGCAATCCACGATGTTCATCACCGAGTAGCCCAATATTATATTGCCGGATGTAAAATGCAGTATGTTCATCTTCTATGAAGCTTATGCCTCAGGGCGCCCTGCCTCCCCTTATACTGGGGGATAGGAGGTAAAGGTAGGAGTCCAGCCCTGATTACGGCCAAGGTCTCTTAGAGAATATTAAGTACGCTGACTTAGGACTGTATATTCTTATAATACAAGGCAAGTCTACTGGGTTTATCATACTTAATTACAAGGCTAGGCTATCTCTGTCGAGTGCCCATAATGCTTGTAAGAGTACCAGGGCCATGGCTCCACACGAAGGTGGACCGAAAGTTTCTATCGAGAGGTGTTTGAAGATAGGTCCAGGGATTATCCCGTGGAAGGGCGCGTACTCAGCCAAGTCTGAAGGGAATCTTCATCTCATAAGGCCTTGGCGAACAGAATGTTGAGAAGCATAACCTCCACTATGTGAACTTCCTCAGCTTGATGCTTTCTTGACGACTGGGTCCAGGATGAGTGGATAGGGCTGGGTGTGTAATCCGATCGAGGTGATTCTGCGCGGTCAACATGTGATGGGTGTCCTGACGCACGCAAATATTGGGGGTGTCCGATAGAGACTGAGTTGAAGTCACATGCTGTTAGCTTCCTGCTTCCGCTTGGACTCCATATGCAGGATGGCCTCCGAAGAATGTGTGTTGAGCTAGCATGGGGATCGTTGATTCAAGTGCACTGATGTGGCTTGTCTTTGTCCTTGTTCGATGCCAATGTTGAAGCATTCTTAGAAGCAAACTTCTTGAGCATTGAAGAAATCCTTGCAGTGTCTTCTTGGATGAATAGGGGCAGGGCCCATTCATTCACTTTTTGATATTCATTGTTTCCTTGGGGTTGTGACCGATTACGCTCCAGTTGGCGCACAGTTGTTTTCGACTTTCGCTGTGCTGCAGATTTGTTTCTATGTTGGCTATCGTGGGTTTCTGGTCTCTTTTCTGCTGGGCTCTTTCTTGTATCGGGGCTGGCGACCGCTTCAGCAACTCAGCATACTTGTTTGCATGTCGAAGAGAGCTGAAGAGATGGGAGGTTTTCGAAGTGAACTTGCGATGCAACAGGCATCTTTGATCCCTTGCGGAAGGCGCGATGACGATGTCCTTGTCATTGGGATGAGTTGCACTTCTCGGAAAACTCTTTTGATGAACTTGCGAGAGACTCGTTCTTTCTCTGGTGAAACTGATAGAGTATCGTGCTCGAAAGACGGCTTCATAAGTCTAGAAATTGGCGATGAAGCGTTCCCGAAGTTTCCCCGGGACCGATTGACGCTTTGGGAGCTGTCAGCCATGTCCTGCGAGTTGGCCAGGGCGATCTGGGGGTGTTAGCTATGGCTTGTGATCGCCTTTAGCTGCTCGGATTGCAGAGTGTAGATGTGAGCAGGAGTCGGATTTCGGTCTTGCCATCATTTCTTTGATTCCTATAGGCTTGAAACCCGATGGCCATCAACCTGTTGTAGGTTTTGTGAAGGACGGTACGCTTCATCTACATGAAGAGTGACTCTAGCTCCGACTACAGCGGTGGAACCACTCATGTGGAGGCCGAGCGCTCATCTCTCATCACCAGTCACGGCGCTCGGTCGTCTTTGCGTTTGTGGCACCATGCGCGTTGATGTCATGCAGAGATCACGTCGCAAATGGCTTCAGAGATCTTGGTTGTTGTGGCGGTTGTTCTGGGGACGCCGTCGATTGTTGTTGTTAGGGTTGCCGAGAGACATCTGTCGTGACTCCGCGTGCAGCTGACTGGAGCTAGCTGCCCGGCGTCGCGTTGATACGGACAAGACCGCTGTTGGAGAACCCGACCGGTTGGTCGGTATTAGGGTGTCACCCGACTGTTGGTGCTGCTAACATGCAGCAGCGGTAATCATGGCTTTGATCCTCATGATGGTCGGGTGGCCTGGTGATCAGGTCCAAACTGGAGTGTATCCAGTAGAGTTGCAGCGGCCACGACATTCTGTTGAGGCGTGATGAAGACGTGTGGTCGCCGCTCGAGTTTGGAGGGATTTGTTGCTGAAGCGGTTTCACCCAGCCCTGCAAGCTCGTCGTTGTGGGCGTTGCGGTGGCACCTCCTATTGTTGTCGTAGTCAGCGGGCCTCCTCCTCTTGCTGCTCGCATAGTCGGCGCGTCTCTTGAGTGGGAGTAGAGCCCTTGGACACCATGAAGACTTTGTGGGGCACGAAGAAGCTTGCAAACTGCTATCCGAATTCACTGTTTTTTTTTTTTTCAAACTGTTGTCTGACTTGGAATAGGAATCGTAGTAGTTGATGGGTGTGATTACGACTCCGATCTCCCTAGATCCAATCTCGAGTGGCCCTAGGCCGTATCCGAGTTGGACCTTAGGGGATTGGTTTTGCCGTGTCGGATGTAGATTGGAAATATCCGTGGTGTTGCTGAGTCTGCATGAAAGATTGACGATCTCCTCCCTCCTTAGCCCGATCTTTGGCTGACACGAGGCCGAGTCCGAGTCGAATGCCAAAGAAAAGAGTTGTCCGAAGACCCGGGCATGTAGAAGATTTCCGCAGCAAGTCGATGAGGGTTGCTTATAGTGTCGAGTGGGCCAACCGGTGCAGAGTCGACTAGTTCTCCAGCCGATCGGATCGAGTCTGAGTCGGTCAGGGTAGGTTGCGAATTGTGGTGACGAAGTCGGGCTCCCGAATGTGACTGTGTCTCTAGGGGGAAGTTGATGTGGTTGACGTCCGGTTGTCAAATCCATCGAGCTTGTTGGAGGTTGATCTTGCCGAAGCCCTAGGCGTGCCAACTGTCAATGTTTTATACCGGCAATAAGAATATATGGCTACTCGTCGAATCGAAACTCGGTGGACTGCAAAGGAACATGAAGAGTTTATACTGGTTCAGGCCCTCAAGGTGAGGTAATACCCTACGTCCAGTTGTGGTGTATTCCTTTGAGGATGTATGATGGTGATCGTGGTGATCTTCTGCTTCTCTGCCTTCAGGGGGCGCCCTGCCTCCCCTTATATACTGGGGGACAGGGTTACAAAATAGGAGTCCTAGTCAGACTACGACCAAGGGATCTCCTTCTAGGAGTACAACGTGCCCGACTAGGACTGTATTTTCCCCTGTCGTACAAGGTTAAGTTCTACCGAGTTCTATTGTATCCTAATTACAAGGGGTTAGGCCCATCCTCTGTCCGAGTGGCTCAATAGCTTGCCACGAAGTACCCGGGGCCCATGGCCTCCACACCGGGTTAGTGGGCTTGGGCCGACTAGCTTGGTAAGGGACCATAAGATATGAGTTTTTATATAGCATGTCATATTGGGTTGACTGCTAGTTGTGTTAAAATCACAGTACAGATGCTATTTTACAGAAACCGATCAGAATAATTGGATATGCTTCATGTTAAGCCTAATTGCTGGACACATGTGTTTAGATATCTGAATTATTTGACAGGTATTAAGGATATATCCTTATAAGGATTAATGGCTGGACTCCATTAAAATTGGGGATGCCAGGTATCTCTCAAGTATACTCACCACATATTGGGTAAAAATCATGAAGTGGTACTCAGCTTACATGCTTAGCCAAAATTGCCTTGAGCAAAAATATCTCCAGCTGACATGATGCTAAAGAGTCTAATTTCTAAGAAATATACGACTCGGGAATGACTTAAAGGTTAAAGATCTTTGACTTTATATTTAATTGTTTCACAATTAAGCACAAAGTCGGGGGCTACACCTAATAGGTGCACCTACTCGGCGCACACTATTTATATTTTTCTATGAAGCCCTTCATAGCCTCATTGCCAGCTGATATGAAGCGGGACGTGGAGAAAAGGTACTCGGACAATGGGTACTTGGGAGCAAGGCACTCGGGAAATCTTCACCAAGGAGGATGAGCACTGGGCACCAGCTATGACTCAACTATGAAGGCCTTAGGAGCTACTGTGGAGGCCATGGGCCCCGGGTACCTCATGGGGAGCCTTCTGACCACTTGGACAGAGGATAGACCCAATCCTGTAATTAGGGATGCAACACGACTCGGTGAATGTTACCTTGTACGATAAGGAAAGGAAATAATCCTAGTCAGGTATGTTGTATTCCTAGAAGGAAATTCCTTGGTCAAGTCTGACTGGGATTCCTACCTTGTAACCTTGCCTCCTCGTTATATAAGGGGTGGCGAGGAGCCCCCTGGGGCAAGAGAAGAATATCATACACAATCACACCAAAGAAATCTCAAAGGCAATACACAACAGCTGGAAGTAGAGTATTACCTCACCTTGAGGGCCTGAACCAGGATAAATTGTCTTGTGTTCCTTTGCAGTCCATCAAGTTTAGGTCTCACGAGTAGCCCCATATTATTATTGCCGATATAAGACATCGACAATTTGATTCTGATTCCCAAGACCAATCGGCCATGGGATCCAGGAAATGCCAGCCTGCCCCTTAGCCTCACAACCCAGCCCCAAGAGGGCTAGGAAAAGACCAAAACTAGACCAAGCCAAGCAAAAAGACGTGCCAAGTAAGGCACCAGGCAGCCTGAAGATCAAGGACACCAGTAGCACCGTCCCTAGGCCTCCCAGCCCCAGGAAAGCACCGTCGAGTGCTGCCACGCCCCAGTTGGTAGCGTCAGGCACAACACCGACTAGGCCAAGCTCACCTCAGCCAACTGCCGCAATGATAAGCCCAACAGTCGGCAGTTCTCCGCCACCGAGCAGGCTATCTAGCCCCTCACCGACTTCCTCTACCCTAGCTCACCGGGGTGGAAATTTAAAACTTCCAAGAGGTATGAAAATCTTCGATCTTGAAGAGAATCTTGCAATATCATGAAAGTTGAATATTTCTGCAGGAAGCCAAGTAATGCTGACCCCAAGGGGGCAGTGCCACCAACCCCCGTAGTAGATCCCGTCCCCACTAAGGCTGAGCCGAAGGTCATCCCAGCCCCTAAAGCTAAGGTGATCCTACCAGCCGAGCCACAATTATCACCAAGTCAGGACGTCGTGGTCAAAGCCCTAGTCCCTGAGCTCGACCAGGAAGCCATGCCACCAGTCGACCCCAGGGCCAGGACTCCATCACCTCCGCTATCATCATCTTCTGATGAGGGTAATCTCCCCAGACTCGAAGCTCCCCCACAAAACTTTCCCTGGACATTTTATTGGGTTACTCCAGAAGGGGAAGCGGAAAGCTTCGAGCATGACGAGTAGGCGGCCCAGAGAGAAAGAGTCAACTTGATGTATGCTGCCATCGCCATGTCAAAGGGGATCTAGATACATAGTCGATCTTGCTGTGTTTGCTGATTGACAACTCAAAATTTTGCATCACTGTTGTTTGTTTTGCTTGACTTTGATACTTATTGAGCATAAGGTGGTCGATCGGTCAGAGAAGATGGGCAAAGTCTAGCAAGGAGAGGGAGGAGTGGCTAAGGGGGTCGGTGGATAAGCTCAGGGATGAAAACTAGATAATCAGAAGTAAGATTCTTTTTTGCCCGAGTACACTTGAATAAATCTTCTTGCATTATTGAGCCTTGAATGTCTTCTTGCTATAGCCCTCAAGTCAAATCTCGATGCCCAGTCTTAGGAGATCGAGCGCCTTAAAAAGGAATTGAAAGAGCTCGAGAAGGCTTAGTCGAAAGTGGACACCGACTATGTGACTAAGACTCATCCGGCTGCATGCTCAACCCAATCAAGCGTCTTGGTTTGCTGATGTTCTTGTCTATGTGTAAACAGCTTTCAAGGCCAACTCGCAGATCCAATTCGGTGCCTTTGCAGAAGAGATAAAGGTCATAAAGGAATCGCAGCAGGTCATTGTTGACTCCACGAAGACCTTGCTTGACATCATGCAGCCACACCAGGCCGGATCCAGCTCCAGCTCAATTGCTCAAGTAGCAGAATGCCTCGAGGAAGCTTCAGAGATATTAAAGAAGTACTCTGATGAGTGCGTCACTGTCAGGATTGCCCAAGCTTTGGCCATGACCAAGTCTCTCTACCCCCGGGTAGATATTGAGGCTGTTGGTGAAGGCTTTGCCAAAGGGACTACTCTGGAGCAGGGCTTGGAGATGATCAGCCAATTTAGGGCAACTGTAGAAGCCATAGCCAAGGACCTGTCGATGTAGATAGAAAGATTTTATGTAGTTGGTGTTCACCAAAAACAATATGTAAATATTTTTGCTGTTTGTCGTTAAGTTTTGCCAAGTACTTGCTGCTTCTGAGCCATCATTAGCTTTACCCGACCAAATAATTCACATTGAGTGAATTGAGATTAACTTAACAAAAACTATTGAGCTCTTAGGACTATGCTCGGGAAAACTTAACGGACTCGTTGTAAAGCTTCATGACTTAGACAAAACAAGCTCATATTTTATTAACGACAATAGGCATGTACTAACATGTAGCCCCCGACTCACTACTCGGTTGGAACAAATGACGTAGTGAGTCAGAGTAACTAACTTTATGTGTACTAAAGGAGTACAAAACTCAGGTATAAAAAGGACATAGCTGTTCTATGTTCCATGAGTTGTTGATTAGGACGCCGTCTTCTATCTTCAATCGGTAGGCGCCCAGACATGTTACCTCAGCGACAATGAACGGCCCCTCCCAAAAGGGAGATAATTTATGCCTGTCTTTGGTGGTTTGGTGTCGGACCCGGGTTTGACCCCGAACCCTATGTGTGTACCATGCTAGTCCCACGATCAATTGCTAGCACACACATTCAACATCGACATCATAATCCATACATCACAGGTTCAGCTCATAGCAGTCCAAACATAAGTCGTACAAGAGTCTAGACTTAGCGAATACATAGAGGCCGACCGGCCAAATAGAACAACAAAATTACAAAGAGTTCAACAGCGGAAACAAGATAATATAAGCACCGAAAACCAGCAAGTGTGCCTCTGCCCACCCACAGGCAACCGACCGGTAAGCCCTAGTAAGCACCGTCGTCGTCGTCTCCAAAACCCGCTGCATAGAAGTACCCGATTGTCGGGTCCCCCTCAATCATCTCTAAAAAAAAGAAGTCACACAAGTGTGTGTGAGTACAATACGTACTCTGCAAGACTTTTAGTATTTGCAATGGTATTCCATAATATGAGAAGATAAACAAGGAATGGTTCAGGTTCTGCACTTTGCATAAATCATAATATATATAGCGAAAACATTGCAGTTTTGCAACGAAATTTCATAAATCAAGCCTGCACAGTAAATCAAGTATGTAAGCATTGACCCGAAGTGTTTCCAACCATCTAGGCTCCCTGCCCATGCTAGCCAGCCGTGACAACACGCTGCCACAACCAGCCCCACGAACTCCCCATTCGCACCATGATTTTCCCCAAAACAGTTCCCAGAATTTAAATCTACCATGGTGGAGAATTTCCCAAATCATCCATAACCGAGGACATGGCTATTCGAATAGTTTTAACTCTCGAGAGTGTGTACAACTGTACCCACATGACAAGGACAATATGAGCTACCACATAGGAGGCTCACACCATCAATGACAAAGCCTTTCTATCGTTGACCTAGCAATATCCCGTGCTTATGATCTATCCCTAGGGAGTTGGTAGGCCTCCCAAAACCCCAAGGCTCACACGATGTGCTGGTCACCCTTGAACAATAATCAAGGTACCTTCGGGCCATGGACAAAAACCATAACCCGCACTAACCCAATGTCAACAATAATGACCTACAACTACCACCGGTGGGTCTATTGCTAGATATCAACATTATACTGAGCCAAGGACTCCCCATAAGAGACATATGTGGTTTGTACTATGTTTCTTGGTTCTAGCTACACCATAGAATCGGTCCTTAGCGACCCGGGCGAGACAACCACCTAATCGGTACCACAAACAAGGCACCAAACACTACATCCACTCGCCCAAGTCAAAAGCATGTTTTCAGTTTTTGTTTTCCACCAAGAGCATAGGGGAATTACCCACTGTTCCTTTCCATAATTTCGCAAATGCTTCATTTCCCCAACATCCCAAAATCAAGTAACAAGCCGCATTGATTAATTAGCAAACTAAGCATACCTATTGACATCCTCCCAACCACATGAACCCAAATTTTCAGTGGCAACATAAGTGACAAGGAATTCATGGTACTCAAGTAACAAGGACAAGGCATATGCAACAAGAGGTTAACTACCCAAGAATCCCACACATTTCTAAGTAAAACATCGCATGCATAATAGTTTGCAATCAATATAGTTTGTAAGTTTGAAATATAGGAGCAATTGATCAAGGGGGTGCTTGCCTTGCTCCTGGACTTCCTGGTACTCCTCTGGTTCCTCCTCAACTGGGTCAGCAACATCGTGTTCTACGAGAATACCAAGCGAATGCAATGAAAACAACGGCAAAATTTAACAGTACAGGAAGTACAAATATTTTTGCAGAATATGGAAGTGCATGATTTTAGATGAATTTAGGAAAAAGAATCACTTGAATCCGAGTTCGTATGAGGGAGAAACGGCTAAACGAAATCTGCTCTGTCCTAAAATCGAAAATAATTGAGAAACAGCGTCTTTGCTCGACCGAACTGCTGAAACGGCTGAAAACAGTCTACCGACTTAACGGGTGGTCTATTTGGGACGTTTTTAGTTCTAGGGGCATTTATATGGTACGAAACCTACATATGTGCTACTGTGAACCTAAGGACAGCTCCCAGAAGTGGATATACTCCAACTCGCTAGGGTGTTAATCGCACACGCTCCCACGTCGCTAAAACGGCCTAACACGTGAAATCCACCGGGCGTGAAGTATTAATCTAAGGCATTTGGAGGCGTGGAGGGTTTCTAGGGCCTAGGGGTCACTGGATGCACAAGTGGAACCTATGGGAAGGCTTCGGTAGCGGCGAACGCCTCGGTCCAAGAAAAACGATGTCTTCGTACGCGCAAACTACACGTCTTCACACGATAACGATGACCGGCAAAATCGGGAATCCAACAGCAGCAGCTCTACTCGTGGTTTTATCCAGTTCTAATGCTAGTGGGGCTAACCTGGCTTGCATGGGGTTGATGGGATGGCTGCCTCTCACTCAAACACAAGCACACCTAAGGTGTTTGGTGAAAAGCCAAGCTAAAGTACGGCTTGTCTACCTCTGTCCTCTCATGCTCTAGTGCATGGCTAGTGAATGCAGGGGTGTGGGGAAACTCTAGGGGTCCTGCATGCAAGGTCGTAGGGTTCTAATACATGCGGCCATGCTCCAATTGAGCCTCATCCACACATGTGGCCACGGTGGTGTCGCTTGGGTGGATGGCAAAAGAACGGCATGACAGGCCAAGCCAAGGACGTGGGGAGCACTAGTGGCCTCCCAGGAATAAAAAGAAAGCACATGCAGAAACAGGAGCTCACTGAAGAGTACAGGCGGTGAGGTGCAACGTTGAGGCGATGGTCGGCTCGGCAGCAGGGTTGCTCATGATGGAGGCTGCAGACAAGTGCTGTGATGAGTTCAATGAGTGAAGGGGAGATGGTGATACAGCTAGGACAATGTTAAACTTACCAGGGCAGAGTCTAGCAGCTGCAAGGTCACGGCGGCACCCGGTCGGCGTCGCAAAACACGATGGGGCTGCGGTGGTGCCTGCTGCTTGCCGAGGGCAAAAATGGAGTTAGGTCAGGCAGGAACACATGGTGACATAGCTGAGACAAGGTAAAACTCACCGGAGCTCCCAGACGGAAGGCGTGTGCTTGCCGGTGCCGTGGGCGGCACCTCACGTTCCCGGCGAACCAAGGGGCAATCCCCTGGGTCCTTGGGTGCGTGAGAAAGAGGGCGAGCTGGGGAGGCAGGAGGACATGGGCTTGGTTAAGAAGGAAGGCAGGGAAGGGAGAGGAGAGGGGAGGGGCGCTGGTCTTCTCCATTGGTCTCGCGATGGTGTGTGCGCGGGCAAGCATGCAGCAGACAAACGGGACAGGGTAGGGCACTGCTGAGTCTGTCGGGGGCATCTCGCAAGGTCCCAAGGCGGCTCTGCCTCTCCCTCTCACGTGGCCTGGGGCGTGCAGGGGAAGCCACATGGTCGAGCTGCACGGGCGGAGAGAGATCCTCGCGTGATCCTGCTTGGGCGATGGAGAACAGGGACTCCTTGAGTTGGCCTGGGCTTGGCTGGGCTGTGGAGTCTGAATTAGAGGTGGGGCCCAACATAAAAAGTGTGTCCAAAGGGGTTACCTACCTTGCCAAGTGGAAATATTGGGTCAACAGGTCGAGAAAATAGGAGAAACCGAGAGGAAGAGGGAAAGAACTCTTCTCAGGTGAATAGTACCCAGATTTTTGGTGAAGATGGTTCGATGGGCCAACTTGCTTCAAACTGAATGAAACTTTGAGGCAAGGCTGGTAGTAAGGTATGGAATTTTTAGGAATTTTTCCAGAATTTTTGGTGAAGATTAAAAATTGAGGGGTCAGAGAGGGTGGTTGGAAAAGTTTATATAGATTGCACGAACTTTTATCTATTGGCTGGGATTTTCATGCACGAAAGATGACATGCAGATGAAAAAAGATGGTTTTATGCAACAATGAACAAAAGTGGGCTGTTACATTTGGATTTTTCTCAAAACGAGATCTCCCACTGAAAAGGCATGGCCATGAACATTTCGACTGTGATAACGATGCAGGCCTTAAAGATACCTTGCCGACTGGATTGTTGCGATGTGATCTAGTTCGACCAGTCAGTCTTCAGTTGATTTTGCATCTAAGTGGGCTCAGACTCGTGGTGAGCCAAACTCCAACTCGGTTGGTAACACAGCCTCAGCACCATAGACTAGGAAGAATGGGGATTGCCCTGTTGCTCGACTAATCGTGGTTCTTAAAGACTAGAGAACAAATGGAAGCTCTTGCACCCACCACCCTACATATGGTTGTAGTCGGTCAAAAACCCTAGTCTTGATACCTTGTAAGACCATGCCATTGGCACGCTCAACTTGCCCATTGCTTCGTGGGTGTGCCATAGAAGCATAATAGATCTTGATGCTGAAGTCGTCACATAAATCTTGAAAAACGTCGCTAGTGAACTGTGTGCCATTGTCTGTTATAATGCGGTTGGGATGTCCAAATCGATATATAATACTCATGATGAAATCCTTTGCCCTTGCCACTGTTATGGTAGCAACGAGTTTTCCTTCGATCCACTTTGTGAATTTGTCCACTGTGACAAACAAGTGTGTGAACCATGTCAAGCCCCCAAACTGCAAAGGGCTAAGAGATTGGAATTGTTTGTAGTTCTTGAGCTAGAAGATTTGTTTGCCAAGCGAAGAACTGGCATCCCTCACATGTCTGAACTATATCTTTGGCGTCTATAACCATAGTTGGCTGGAAGAATCCTTGTCTGTAAGCCTTTCTGACTAACGCCCTTTATGCCGCGTGGTTGGCACAAATACCCGAGTGGATAGACCACAGTATCTGCTTGCCCTCCTCAGGTGTGATGCAACACATGAGGACTCCGGATGCACTTCTACGATAAAGGTCTTCACCAACTGCAAGGAAATTTTTACTTCGACGTTTTATCCGCTCGGCCTCATTGCGACCTTTTGGGAGCTCATTTTCCAGGAGGAACCTAATGATTGGAGTCTGCCAATCTTGAGAGATGATTAGTACTTCATTTGTTCCCGAGGTGGGTTCAACCCCCAACAGCTCGAGTACTACTTTTTCTTGACCGACGGTTCCAATAGTTGCTCGACACAGATTCCAGTTGGGACCACTTCTCGTTTGGATCCCATGTTGGCTAACTCATCTGTAGCTTCATTATATTGGCGCAGCACATGTGTGATTTCCAGCCCATCGAACTTGTTTTCCAGCTTTCGTACCTCTTGACAATAAGCCACTGTCGATGTTTTGTATCGGCAATAAGAATATAGGGCTACTCGTGAGACCTAAACTTGATGGACTGCAAAGGAACACGAAACAATTTACACTGGTTCAGGCCCTCGACATGAGGTAATACCCTATGTCCAGCTGTGGTGTATTGCCTTTGTGTCGATGCTTTGCACCGGAAATAAAACTATAGGGCTACTCGGCGAAGGTAAATTCGGTGGATTGCAGGGGAACACAAAGAAGATTTATACTGGTTCAGGCCCTTGATGTGAGGTAATACCCTACGTCCAGTTGAGGTGTTATTCCTCTGAGGTGGTTTGTGATCAATGATCTTCCGTGCCCTGAGGGGCGCCCTGCCTCCCCTTATATACTGGGGGACCGGGGCACATGATAAGGATCCCAGCCGGATACGGCCAAGGGATTTCCTTCTTAGAGATAGAAACCTATCCGACTAAGACTATGTTTCCTTATTATACAAGGCAAGGCCTGCCGGGAGCTATCTTATCTCTAATTACATGATCTGGCCCATACTCTATCCGAGTGGCCCATATACTGGTAATGAGGTACCCGGGGCCCATGGCCTCCACAGTAGCCCCTGAGGCCTTCATAGTTGAGTCACAGCTGATGCCGAGTGCTCATCCTCCACGGTGAAGATTGCCCGAGTGCGATGCTCCCGAGTACTCTTTGTCTGAGTAAGTCTTCTCCCCGAGTCCTGCTTCATGTTAGCTGGCAACGAGGCTATGAAGGGCTTCATGTAGATGTATGAATAGTGTGCACCGAATAGGCGCACCTGTTAGGTGTAGCCCCCGACTTTGTGCTTAATTGTGAAGACAATTAAACATAAAGTCAAAGATCTTTAACCTGATAATCTTTTCCGAGTAGATTACTACTAGTATATAAGATTCTTCGGTATCATGTCAACCGGAATAAACTTTATAGTCCTGCCGAGTAGGGTACTACTTGTATATAGGACTCTTCAGCTTCATGTCAGCTGGAATAACGGGTTCATAGCCTTTTCCGAGTGGCGTCCCACTCAGAAGTTAGACTCTTCCGCACCATGTCAGCGGGAATAGATATTTATAGTCTCTCCCGAGTAGTGCACTACTCAAAAGTTAGACTCTTCAGTGTCATGTCGGCTAGAATGATGTTGCTCATGGCAACTGGTGGCCAAGCATGTAGGCTGAGTACCACTTTTATGAAAATAAATCCACGGCGTGGTCAGGTGTACTCGAGAAAGATACCTGCATCCCAATTTTAATGAAGACCAGCTTGTGATCCTTGTAAGGATATATCGTCGAGACCTGGTGGATAAAACAAATACCCAAACATATATGTTTAGCAATAAGGCTCTCATGAAGCATATCTGTTTACCTCATCGGCTCCTGTTAGTAGCACTAGTGCTATAATTTCAACTCAGCCTGCGGGCGGCCCACATGGAGCATGCTACTATAGGAACTCATATCGTGATGGCCCGGTGCTGACCGCGTAGGCCCAAGCCCATCTAGTCGGCATCGGCTCTATAAAGGCAGGGAGAGAGAAAAAGATTCCTTCATCTTCCCCAAATCAGCCAATCGCTTCGTCTTCCACCTTCGTGCCCAACTTTTCACTTCCCGCCCGGCTAGGGTTAGCTACTGCTATTCCCCACCCGAACTCGGGCGATTCCAATCCTCTTCGTTTGCTCCAAGCCCCCGATTCATTTTTCCCCAAATCTTGCCGCTTCCAGCCATGCCGAACGCTTCGAATCTTGCGGGTGCGCCGGAGAGTGCTTGGCCGATTTCAGATTGCGGCTCGGTGAAGCTGAAGCTGCTGGAGAGTCAACTGAAGTTGCCCAGCAAGGAGGTGATTCGCTGGCGGCCGGCTAAGGGTGAGTCGGTCCCAAATCCCCAACCTGGTGAAACAGTAGTTTTCACCTCTTTTTTGATCGGGGCTTGTGCCTTCCATCTTCCGATTTCTTCTGCCGCGTCCTTGACTTCTATGGGCTGGAGTTGGTGCATTTGAACCCCAACTCGATTCTTCAGATCTCCATCTTTGTTACTCTCTATGAGTGCTTCTTGGGTGTTGAACCCCATTTTATTTTCTTCCGGCATCTGTTTCACATCAAACCCCAACCCTCCAAGAATAACATCAGTGTAATAGGGGGGCTGGTCTTCAGCTAAGGAGCGATAAGAAAAAGTCATATCTTGATCTTCCCTTGAAATCCTCCTTAAAAGGCTGGCACAAGGAGTGGTTCTATTGCGCAGATCTGGCTCCCTCCTTGCGGCCATTCACCGGCTTGCCACCAGTGGTTTTACCAAATTGGTCAGCAGAGCCATCCTTTGAAGAAATGGGCCAGGCGCATCAATTGTTGGTGAAGTTAGATGACCTCAAGAAGGCTAGCCTGACAGGACCTTGGGTGGCTCGTCGCTTCCTGACTCGGTGCATCTAGCCGCTGAAGCTGAGGAGCGCATTTGGCTGGGCCTTTAAGGGCAAAAATGATCCTAACCGAGCAAGCAATGAGTGAGCCAACAAGCGCTTAGTGACCGAGACCCTGTTTGGTTACTTCTCCGAGGGGGTGATTGCGACCGAAGACGATAATCGCCAGGTCGCGGCCTATAGCTTCATTCGGCCCCGGACCAAGGTAATCTTTAATCTTCTTCTGTGATGAATGCCTGTGGGCTTATGTCTACGATTGTTCAACACTACATGATGTATTTTGTTGACTCGTCTGTAGTGGCACGAAGAGTTTGATGAAGACTCCCGCCCGTTGTCAGCCGTTGCATCGAAGAAGAGGCCGAGGAGCCCCTCTGCTACCCAGGCCGACTCCAAGAGAGCGGGGAAGAAGCCTATTCTGTATCGGGGCGAGGGGGCCATGACGCCGTGTGCCGTGGTAGGAAGCCTGAAGATAAAGGACACCGTCGCCGTGGCACCCAGGCGATCAAGTCCCAGGTTGAGACCTGTATCTTTGAGCCCAACATTGCCGAGTTCGGCAACAACACCGTCGAGGGGCCGGCCAGAGCAGACACCGCCGAGGATGGAGGCGCCCAAGCCAGCCACACCAGAATTGGGGCCAACTCGAGCTGATGTGCCGCCGCCAACTGTGACGCCAACCAATTCGTCGGCCGGGCCGACAACCGGAGGTAGCGCTCTGCCAGGACCCGGGTCGCCCGACAGGAAACTGAAGTTCTCCAAGAGGTATGCTACTTCGGATCTTCTGAAATTCTTGCGTGTTGCAGTAGTGTTTTGATGTCTTGTTTCGCCATGCAGGAAGCGGGCCGACATCGATCTCAAGGAGACCGATCCGACCGCTCCCCTTGAAGGGCCTGCCCTAGCCGAGCCGGCGGCTACGAACATACCCGCTAAGCCGGTGGCCAGCCCAGTCGTGGAGACTGAGGTGATCCCGACTGTAGGGTCGCCGTCGCCACCCGACCAAGAGGCAGTTGCTGAGGTTGAGGCCCCAGCCCCTGAAGCATCACCCACCGCAAAGGCCGCTGTTGGAGCCCCCGAGTCAATCCCCGAGGCTGCGGGGGACGGCGGCGTGGAGGCCGGGACCCCATCGCCGTTGTGGTCATCGTCGTCATCGTCGCTGCCGCTAGAGATCCTGAACCTGCCTCGGATTGAAGCTCCTCCGCGTAGGATGCCCCGGACGTTCACCTGGACGGCGCTTGACGGGACCGCGAAGAGCTTCAAGCTTGACGAAGTTGCCGCGAGAAGAGAACGCGAAAGCTTGCTTCGCGCCGCTATCAGCGGGTCCCAGGGAGTCGGGGTATAATTCTTGTGGCGGAGTCGTGGTGATCTTCTCGTTTTGACGTCTGATTCCATTCTTGATTTGTTCTTTTCCCTGAGCAGGGTGGCGCCCTCCTTCAGTCAGGCTTCCCTCCCCGAGTGACGCTCCTCCATCTCGGCCTTCAATGCCCGGAGCTGCTCCAATTCTGCGAGGTGGGGAGCCATTTTGACCAGGATCTCTGTCATCACCTCATTACAGTCGCCGAGTCGGCTAGCACGACTGGGAGGTAGTTAGCCATGGCTTTGTTGTCGCCCCCAGCAGCTCGAACTGCTAGGGTATATACAGTGAGCCAGGACTCAGGATTTGTCTTGCCGTCATACTTTTCAATCCCAGTGGGCTTAAAGCCAGTCGGCCAATGGACGTCCTGTAGCTCCCGAGTGAAAGCTGGGATGCCTTCGTCTTCGTGGGGGCTCGGGCTTCGACCACGGTAGTTAAACCACTCGTAATGGAGGCCAAAGCGCTCATTTTCATCTTCCAGTCGACGGCGCTCATCTTCTCGTCATTCGCGGCACAGGGCGCTGATAGTATGGCGAAGGTCATGTTGTAGGTGCTCTCGGAGGTCTTGATTAGGCCGGCGATCATACTGGTGATGGCGCTGGTTGTTGTTATTGGTGTTGCCGAGTGTAGTTTGCCTAGACTCCTCGTGTGGCCGACTTGAGCTGCTTGCCCGACGCCGTGCTGAACTGGATGAGCCGGCTGCTGGAGATCTCGATTGATTAGTCAGCACCACGGTGTCGCCCGACTGCTGTTCTTGTTGTTGGCAGGCGGCGGCCGTGATCATCGCCTTGATCTTGGCGATAGTTGGGGTGGCCTGGTGATCAGGCCCGAGCTGGAGCGTGTCCAGCAAAGTTGCGGTGGCCACAACATTCTGTTGCGGCGTGACGAAAATGTCATGATCACCGACTTTAGTTTGGAGAATCTACTGCTGGGCTACTCGCCCAGCTCTGCGTAGCCCATCGTTGCGAGCCTCGCGATCAGCTTCCTCCTGTTGTTGTAGTTGGCGCGCCTCCTCCTGTTGCTCCTCTTGTAGTCGGCGCACCTCGGAGGGTGGTGTTGAAGCCATGAAGATCTCGCGGGGGAGGAGAAAACTCGCCAGACTGGAGTCTGAACTGGCGTTCGACCCGCTATCCGACTTGGAATTGGACTCCGAGTAGTTTATCGGAGTGAGAACGACCCCAACCTATCTAGATCCAATCTGAAACGGCACTTGGCCGTGTCCAAACTGAATCGCAGGAGAATGGGTCTCTTGTGCGGGATGTAAATCCACAGCGTCGCCGAGTCCGTGTGGGAGATTGACGATCTCTCCCCTTCTCGGCCCAACCCGGGCTGGCTCAAGGCCTAGCGCAAGTCGGACGCCGAAGGAGAGAGTTGTCCCGATGCTTGGCGATGTGAAGGACTGCCGCAGTAAGTCGTGGAAGGAGATCGCGACGTCTTGTGGGCCGACTGGCGCTACGTCGGCTGGCTCCTCGGCCAGCTGGATTAGATCTGTTCCGGCCAAGGTAAGGTTGCCAATCTTGTTGGCAATGAAATCGAGGCTTCTGACGGAAATCTTGTCTCTGGGGGAGAACTTGTTGCCATCGACTCCGTTTGCTGGATCCATTGAATTTGCTAATGAAGAATTCGTCAGAGCCCCTACCTGGCGCGCCAACTATCGATGCTTTGCACCGGTAATAAAACTATAAGGCTACTCGGCGAAGGTAAATTCGGTGGATTGCAGAGGAACACAAAGAAGATTTATACTGGTTCAGGCCCTCGATGTGAGGTAATACCCTACGTCCAGTTGAGGTGTTATTCCTCTGAGGTGGTTTGTGATCAATGATCTTCCGTGCCCTGAGGGGCGCCCTGCCTCCCCTTATATACTGGGGGACCGGGGTACATGATAAGGATCCCAGCCGGATACGGCCTAGGGATTTCCTTCTTAGAGATAGAAACCTATCCAGCTAAGACTATGTTTCCTTATTATACAAGGCAAGGCCTACCGGGAGCTATCTTATCTCTAATTACATGATCTGGCTCATACTCTATCTGAGTGGCCCATATATTGGTAATGAGGTACCCGAGGCCCATGGCCTCCACACTTTGAGGTTTCTCGGGTGAGATTTTTCTTCTACCCTCAGGGGGCGCCCTGCCTCCCCTTATATACCGAGGGACAGGGTTACAGAGTAGGAATCCCAGTCGGACTCCTACCAAGGGATTTCCTTCTAGGAATACAACATGCCCGACTAGGACTATCTCCCTTCCTTGTCATGCAAGGTAATGTATGCTGAGTTCTATTGTACCCCTAATTACAAGGTTAGGCCCATCCTCTGTCCGAGTGGCCCAAATGCTTCTCATGAGGTACCCGGGGCCATGACAGCAGCCCCTGAGACCTTCATAGTTGAGTCACAGCTGATGTCGAGTGCCCATCCTCCACGATGAGGAATTCCCGAGTGCAATGCTCCCGAGTACTCTTTGTCCAAGTGCTACTTGTCCCGAGTCTTGCTTCATGTCAGCTGGCAACGAGGCTATGTAGGGCTTCATAGAAAAATATAAATAGTGTGCACCAAATAGGCGCACCTATTAGGTGTAGCCCCCGACTTTGTGCTTAATTGTGAAACAATTAAACATAAAGTCAAAGATCTTTAACCTGGTATTCTTTCCCGAGTAGTATACTACATGGTATGTAGACTCTTCAGCATCATGTCAGCTGGAATAATTTTTGCTCAGGGCAATTGTTGGCTAAGCATGTAAGTTGAGTGCCACTTCAATGATTTTAACCCAATATGTGGTTAGGTGTACTTGAGAGATACCTGCATCTCCAATTTTAATTGGGACCAACTGTCGATCCTTATATGGATATATTCTCAATACCTTAAAATAATCAAGATACCTGAATGTATACACCTGACTGTAGGCTTAGCATGAAGCGTATTTGATTATTTAATCGGTTCCTGTAAAATAGCACTTGCATCGCGTTTTTAACGCGACTAGTGGGCGACCCAATAGGGCATGCTATTTGAGAACTCAAATCTTTGGCCTACTACTGAATAAGCCGGCCTAAACCGACCTACCTAGCGCAGCCCTATAAAATCCAGAGATTTTGATCATTGTTCAACCTGCCCGTTGCTTTGGGGGTGTACCACCAAAGTGTAGAAGATTTTCATGCTGAAATCATTGAATATGCCACCCATGAACCGAGTGCGTTGTCCATAATGATACAATTGAGGACACCAAATCTGTAGATCATACTCAGTATGCGTTGCACATATGATAGTCTACAACTCCTGTGCCGGTAGGTGAGTTTACCGAACAAAAAATCGACATCCCTTGTAGGACAGGATGAGTACTTCAGCGTTAGTAACCGCAATTTGCCAGAGGAATCCTTGTCTGCAAGCCTTTTCGACTTATGTTCTGAATGCAGCATGGTTACCATAGATTCCTGAGTGGATATATTGTAGGATCTGCTTGCCCTCCTTAGGTGTGATGCAGTGCATGAGAGCTCCGGATGCGCTTTAACAATATAGGTCTTCTCTGACTACGATAAAGGTTTTGCTCTATCGCTTGATTTACTCAGCTTCGTTGCAATCTTTAGAAAGTTCATCTTCCAGTAGGAATCGAATGATTGGGGTCTTCCAGTCTTGAAAAATAATGAGCACCTCTGTAGGTTCTGGTTTTGATGCTGCTCCCAACTGAAAGCTCTAGTAGTGGCTTCTTTCCCTGTTTTGGCCAAATAGGTACCCGAAGCTGTGCTAGCGCAGGATTCGGCTAGAGACCCTCTTGGGGCATACCCAACCTGGCAAAATTGTAGCCGAATAAGGTACCCGAACCTCTCATTAGCATAGGATTTGGTTGGCGACCCTCATGGGGCGTACCCTACCCAATAGAGTTGTAGCCAAATAAGGTACCCAATCCTCGCATTAGCATAGAATTCGACGGGCGACCCACATAGGGCATACCCAACCTGGCAAAATTGTAGCCGAATAAGGTACCCGAAGCTCGCATTAGCATAGGATTTGGCTGGCAACCCTCATGGGGCATACCCTACCCAACAGAGTTGTAGCCGAATAAGGTACCCGATCCTCGCATTAGCATAGGATTCGGCTAGGGACCCTCTTGGGGCATACCCAACCTGGCAAAATTGTAGCCAAATAAGGTACCCGAACCTCACATTAGCATAGGATTTAGCTAGCGACCCTCATGAGGCATACCCTACCCAATAGAGTTGTAGCCAAATAAGGTACCAAATCCTCGTATTAGCATAGAATTCGGCTGGTGACCCTCATGGGGCGTACCCTACCCAATAGAGTTGTGGCCAAATAAGGTACCCGAACCTAGCATTAGCATAGGATTTGGCTAGTGACCCTCATGGGACGTACCCTACCCAACAGTGTGGTACTCGAGCCCTAACTGGCACCGGAGGTCGGTTATTAGCTCACATGGAGCGTACCAAAGTAAAGGTGACATTCGAGTCCCGACTGGTGCGAGTACTCGGTTAATAGGCCTCGTGGAGCATTTGAAGTGATCCTTGAAGCGTCGCACTCCAAGTGTATCATGGCAGACTGGTCCAGCCCCCGAGCATAGGAGATAGGCTCGTAGCCCTAAGTTCCTATTACGCGTATCCGGAACTGGCCCTGCATTATAAAAATATCAGATGAGTAGTATCTGATGAAGAAAACAATCACCTGAAGACAATTGATCTATTTTACAATAGATATAAATATGTGTTCCTCCTCTTATTGATATTAATTTCCCCGAGTAGTTGACCCCTTATGTTTAAACACTTTGCCTGACTAGCCATAGCCCCCTAGTGTCGGCAGTCAACTCATGCCTCTTTCCTAGACACGCCTTTTGGGTGACTTAAGTTCATCTTTCATGGAGCAAAGCTTCACGGATCGGAATTTATGCTACTTGAGTACTTTTGCAATCATTAAGAGCAAAAATAGAAAATGCGCAGAATGTACACCTATTAGGTGTAAGCGGCTGCGGCATTGGCGAGGCCGATTGAGGAATTGACGATCTCATCCCCCTAGATCCGTTCCCGACTGGCGCTAAGCCGTATCCGAGTCAAACCATAGGGAAGTGAGTTGCCTCCTAGCCCATTTAGATAAGAATATCATATAAAGGAGGAAATATTTATCAGAAAGCGACTTAGTTGTTCGGTATTGCACGAGTTGGGAGTGGGGATGCCATCCTTGCATTTGAGCTTTTGAGCCCCTGAGCATGTCACTTGTCATTCTGATAATCTTCAATTCTAGGAGGTCGAAAACGGTTGTGACCGATTGCCATAATGAAGTCGTCCGACTTGCGTTTGCAGTTCCCAGCCTTAGTCGGGGCCGCATCATCGGTGTCCTTCCGCTCTTTCTGTCGGGGTGCCTTTTTGTCATCGAGGGCCTTGGCAACAGCGTCGGCCGAGTTAGCGTATTTTTTCACCATGTCAAATAGAGCTTTTACAGAACTTGGAGGCTTTCGAGTGAACTTAGCGATGAACGGGGTGTCCTTGACACCTTTTCAAAAGGCGGCGATGACGACCTCATCCTTGATCTTCGGGATTGAATTTTGCTTCTCAGAGAACCTCTTAGTGAACTCACGAAGAGACTCGTTCTTCTTTTGGTGCAACTGATAGAGATCATGCTCAGAAGATAGCCTCTCATAGGTTCCCTAGAAGTTGGCGATGAAGCGTTCCCGGAGTTCTCCCCAGGAGCCAATTGACCTTTTTGGGAGTCCTGTTAGCCATGTCCTCGCCGACTCGGCTAGAGCAACTGGGAGATAGTTAGCCATGGCCTTATGATCTCCTCCAACTGCTCGGATCGCCAGAGTGTAAACTATGAGCCAGGACTCGGGGTTGGTCTTCCCATCGTATTTCTCAATTCCAGTTGGCTTAAAACCTGACGGCCAGTCGACTTGTTGCAACTCATAGGTGAAGGCCGGTACTCCTTCATCTTCATGAGGACTCTGACTCTGACTTCGGTAGTGAAACCGCTCGTGGTAGAGGCCGAAGCGCTCATTTTCATCTTCCAGCCAGCGACACTCATCGTCCTCATGTTCGCAGTGCTGTGCATTGATGTCTTGCCGGAGATCACGCTGTAGTCGGCCTCGGAGATCCTGGTTGTCCCGATGGTCATTCTGACGATGTCGTCGGTCGTTGTTGGGGTTACCAACTGACGTTTGGTGTGACTCCGTGTGTGACTGACTGGAGCCAGTTGCTCGGCATCGCATCGAGGCAGACGAGGCCGCCGTTGGAGAAGCTGACCTGTTGGTCAGTATGAGAGTGTCACCCAACTGTTGGCACTGCTGACATGTAGCAACGGTGATCATGGCTTTAATCCTTGCTATCGTCAAGGTGGCCTGTGATCAGGCCCAAATTGCAGTGTATCCAGTAAGGTTGTAGCGGCCACAACGTTCTGTTGAGGGGTCACAAAGACGTCATGGTTGCCGACTCAGGTTTGGAGGACTCCCATTGAGTAGTGTGCCCGGCCTTGCATAGATTGTCGTTGCAAACATCACGCTCAGCCTGCAGGCGTCTTGTGTCTTCCTCCTATTGTTCACATAGTCAGCGGGCTTCCTCTTCTTGCAAAACACATAGTCGTCGTGCCTCCTGAGTGGGAGTCGAGCCCTTGGATGCCATGAAGAATTCACGTGGGTAGGAAAGCTCACCGAAGTGCTGTCCAACTGAGAGTCAGAGTCGGAATGGTTGAGGGGTGTGATGATGACCCCAACCTCCCTAGACCCTATCTCGAGCGGCTCTAGGCCGTATCCGAGTTGAATTCCAGAGGATTGAGTTTGCCGCATCAGATTGGAATTGAAGATTGTTGCGGCTTTGTAGAGTCCGAGTGGGAAATTGACGATCTCCTCCTCTCTTAACCCAATCTTGGCCGGCTCAAGACTGAGTCCGAGTCGAACACCGAAAGAAACAGTTGTCTCTAGACTCGGGCATATTGGAGATCGCTGTAGCATGTCACCGAAGATTGCTGCAGCGTTGAGTAGGCCGACCGGCGCAGAGTCGCTTGGTGGCCGATCGGATCGGATCCGAGTCGGATAGGGTAAGGATGCCGAATTCGTCAGCGACGAAGTCGAGGCTCCCGAAGCTAATTGTTTGGCCGAGGAAGAAGTTGATGCCATTGACTCCCTTGATTGGATCCATCAGGCTTGATGAAGATGATCTCGACGAAACCCCTACCTGGCGCGCCAACTGTCGATGTTTTGTATCGGCAATAAGAATATGGGGCTACTCGTGAGACCTAAACTTGATGGACTGCAAAGGAACACAAAATAATTTATACTAGTTCAGGCCCTCGAGATGAGGTAATATCCTATATCCAGTTGTGGTGTATTGCCTTTGAGGTTTCTCTGGTGAGATTTTTCTTCTGCCCTCAGGGGGCGCCCGGCTTCCCCTTATATACTGGGGGACAGGGTTACAAAGTAGGAATTCCAGTCGGACTCCGACCAAGAGATTTCCTTCTAGGAATACAACGTGCCCAACTAGGACTATATCCTTTCCTTGTCAAGCAAAGTAATGTATGCCGAGTTCTATTGTACCCCTAATTACAAGGTTAGGCCCATCCTCTGTCCGAGTGGCCCAAATGCTTCTCATGAGGTACCCGGGGCCCATGGCCTCCACAGCCACCATCTTGTCGCCTAGACACATCCAGTCTTTCATGACCTGGTTCACCACGAGTTGGGAATCCCCCCGTTCTACCAGTCGGCAAATGCCAAGTGATATGGCGATGCAGAGCCCGTGGATGAGTGCCTCGTACTAGGCGACGTTGGGGGATGCTGGAAAGTGTATCGAAAGGATGCATTTCAATTTTTCTCCAGTGGGTGATGTTAGGACAACGTGATGAGGACATCACTCCTTCAACTACACCCGCTGATCCTCTAACCGTTATGCAAGGTCCAATGACCCGAGCTCGAATGCGACAATTAATCTAGAGGTGAGCTCGTTCTTAAGCGATCCTTTTCATAGTTTTGACAATAGATTACTACCTAATGATGTTATCTTGCTTAGGAAAATTGGAGAGGATCATGAAGTACTTGGAGAGAGGTGTGGAGGCAGAGAAGAACAGCAAGGACACCCAAGACAAGCCGGAGGCCCAGTCCAACTCGAGTTCGAGTCTGCCTCGGCCTTCAGGACCAGCCTGTAGTAAAACGGATGCCCAGGATGCATACAGACTCCGTTTTTGACGATCCACATATGCATGGAAAGATAATTTCATAAGCTAACCAATGGCTTTGGTTTGACATCCAAGTTCCACCGGAGTCAACAGGAATCGTTGAAACAAGTCAGTGTCCAGAATCTGCCAGGGTGCTGTGTCACCGTCTTTTGGTCTGTTGGGCCGTGTATCGTCTTAGAGCCCGTTAGAGGGCACGTCCAGGGGATGTGATGACCCTTAGACTATATATTTAGTAGCTGCCACCCACATTAGGTTTGGGTTTTGCTTTAGATCAATCTATCGTCAAACAGTCGCCGTCATCGGTTGTGAAACACCAACTTCGAGTGCTTAATCATTCATCTGCAATTGTCACTTTAATTGAGTTGCGTTCTTTTGAGTTCTTGCTTGTGTTCTTTGTTTCACAGGCAGGGATTAGCCTTCTTGGCGAGGTCAACCGGATTTGTGACATGGTTGATAACCAGAGGAGTCGTGGTGCTAAGGTTGCAGGGATCGGGTCTGTTGATCTGAAGCCGGATCGGTGTGTCGCGTTCCACCGAAATAATAGTTATCTCTACCTGACGGAAGATCGGGAACCCCCGTCCCCCATCAAGTGGTATCAGAGCTTCAGGTATACCGTCAGGTTCGCATCTTACCCATAGTTAATTGAGTGTTTCGCCTTCATCCCATAGTCCACTGCCATACTCGTTTTTCTTGTCCTACAACCATCCGCGCCATAGCCTTTGCATTTTTCAGTCTCAGAGTCCGTCGTGTTGAGTTTGTGTCCTAAGTCAAGGTCCTGTTGCTGGTTAGATCGTGTTCGAGTCTAGTTCATGTGTTTTCCCCCACTGTTTCTATCAAACCCTAGCCGCCTATGCCAACTTTCCGCACTTTCTTTCCGTTTTCTCCTCTAATTCGGAGTCCGTTCGTAAAACAGGCGTAACTTTCGCATACGAACTCCGTTTTTGGCAAACCATATATGTTTCGGAATCAGAAAAAAATTTTGCATCCGTCTATCCCCGCCGTTGGTGGGTTAGCCAAATTTATTTTTCCGTAAAACAGCCCGGAAGATCGCCTTTCTGAGCCCGCAAGCTTTTTCCCAATTTTGGGCGCATCTTCTGAAAACTCCACAGGCCACGTCTTTCACTTGTTTGAGCTCAAATTTTCTGTGGTTACTTCTTGTGTGCTCCTAAGGCAAAAAGAAATATCAAAAAAATAAAAAGAAAAAGTCAAATTTCCCAAAAAAACAAAGACAGCCCAAAAAAGAGAAAAAAAGAGAGGGGCAAAAGAGGAACAATATTTAGAGGAGCACATAGAGAACACCAAGTTGAGCTGTGTTAGCGTGTGCTGTCTTGTGCCTTGATTCTGATACTCTTGCTGCTCATCATGCTTGTTTTCCACCACCTTGTTTGTCACACACCTGTACTTGGAACACCTTTAGGCTAGCAACGAGAACAGGTATTTGGGATTATAACTCAGGATTGCTATCTGTTATTGACTTGTGTGCCACGTATACATATTTTTTTCTCGTTGTGTGCCTTCCAAGCTCCACATATTCTTCAGATCAGACAGAAAAAGATCCTTACAATCTCGGTGCCACTTCCTCACAGGTATCACGAACCAGCCGCTGGTTGTACCATCCACTGCTTGCGTTGGTAAGAACATGGTAAGAACTCGGTAAGACGTGAGTGAGGGTGTGATTCCACCGACCCATAAATAGTTGATAGGGATTTTTTATTTGATAACTAACCATGCCAAACGACGAGCCTGCTTTGAAAAGTGACTTGCAGGACCTGAAGGAGCAGAAGCTAGCAGAGGTGGCCAAGCTAACGGATGTAGTCAGAATGGCCATGAAGGACATCGGCCATTCGCTTGAGAGCATAGACAGGCGAGTGTCCACACTGGTTGGGAAGGTTCAACAGCTTGAGGCCAACCCTCCAAAGACCCTTGATGGGGAATGGGGGTTCCCGATCTTCCGTCAGGTAGAGATAACTATCCTTTTGGTGGAACGCGACACACCGATCCGGCTTCAGATCAACAGACCCGATCCCTGCAACCTTAGCACCACGACTCCTCTGGTTATCAACCGTGTCACAAATCCGGTTGACCTCACCAAGAAGGCTAATCCCTGCCTGCGGAACGAAGAACACAAGCAAGAACTCGAAAGAACGCAACTCAATTAAAGTGACAATTGCAGATGAATGATTAAGCACTCGAAGTTGGGGTTTCACAACCGATGACGGCGACTGTTCGACGACAGATTGATCTAAAGCAAAACCCAAACCTAATGTGGGCGGCGGCTACTAAATATATAGTCTAATGGTCGTCACATCCCCTGGATGCGCCCTCTAACGGGCTCTAAGACTATACACGGCCCAACGGACCAAAAGACAGTGACGCAGCACCCTGGCAGATTCTGGACGCTGACTTGTTTCGACGATTCCTGTTGACTCCGGTGGAATTTGGATGTCAAACCAAAGCCATTGGTTAGCTTATGAAATTATCTTTCCATGCATATGTGGATCGTCAAAGATGGAGTCCGTATGCATCCTGGGCATCCATTTTACTGCAGGCTGGTCCTGAAGGCCGAGGCAGACTCGAACTCGAGTTGGACTAGGCCTCCGGCTTGTCTTGGGTGTCCTTGCTGTTCTTCTCTGCCTCCACACCTCTCTCCAAGTACTTCATTATCCTCTCCAATGTTCCTAAGCAAGATAACATCATTAGGTAGCAATCTATTCTCAAAACTATGAAAAGGATCGCATAAGAACGAGCTCACCTCTAGATTTAATTGTCGCATTCGAGCTCGGGTCATTGGACCTTGCATAACGGTTGGAGGATCAGCGGGTGTATTCGAAGGAGTGATGTCCTCATCATCCTCCCCCTCTTGAAGTGGAGTCATCCTCGACTCAAGCTCATCTTCTTCTCCCAAGTATGGCTTCAAGTCTGTAATGTTAAATGTAGGACTAACCCCGAACTCAGGTGGCAACTCAAGTTTATATGCATTGTCATTTATTTTCTCAATTATCTTAAAAGGACCAGCAGCTATTGGCATTAATTTAGACTTACGCAACTCTGGGAATCTATCTTTTCTCAAGTGCAACCAAACCAAATCACCCGGTTCAAGTTTAACTTCCTTTCTACCTTCACTACCAGCAATTCTATACTTTGCATTCATCTTTTCAATATTTACCTTAGTGGTTTCATGCAATTTAAGAATAAACTCAGCGCGCTCTTTAGCATCATTATGTGTTCTCTCAGTGGTAGGTAAAGGCAAGATCAATAGGAGCACGGGGGTTAAATCCATACACTACTGGAACGGACTTACCTTGGGGTGGAGTGTTCGCCCCTATTATATGCAAACTCACATGGCGGCAAACACTCTTCCACACCTTCCAATTGCGCTTCAAGATTGCTCTCAACATGGTGGACAAGGTGTGATTCACTACCTCAATTTGTCCATCGGTTTGGGGGATGACAAGTTGTAAAACAGCAACTTTGTCCCAATTTATTCCACAAAGTGCGCCAAAAATGACTCAAAGAATTTGCATCGCAATCTGAAACAATAGTAGATGGCATACCATGCAAGCGGACGATTTTCTTGAAAGAATAGGTTAGCACATGAACAGCATCATCGCTTTTTATGACAAGGAATAAAATGTGCATCATTAGAAAAATGATCAACGCACGCACAAAATCTATTCTTTCTCCTCCCCCTCTTAGTCTTGGCAATCCAAAACAAAGTCCATAGATATATCAGCCAAGGAAGTAAGAAGAACAGGAAGAGGCATATACAAACCATGTGGGTTCAACCGTGACTTCAGCTTTTGACACATGGTGCACCGAGCACGAACCGCTCTACATCTCGTCTCATCCTTGGCCAAAAGAAGTGGGTGCCAGCACTCTGCGTCTTCTTGCACCAAAATGTCCCATCAATCCTCCTCATGTGCCACCTGCAACAATAAAAGACTGAACAGACACAACTGGAATGCATAGGCGGTTAGCCAAAACAAAACCCATCATGTATACATATTTTTCCATGTACGCCCTCTTTACAATTCACCATCACATCCTTAATTCATCATCATTAGCATACTACTTCTTTAATTGTTCAAGCCAATATAGCGACAATCAAGTTGGGACAGCATAGTATATCGTCTAGACAAAGCATCAGCAATAATGTATCCTTCCTTTCTTGTGTTTGATGACATAAGGGAAAAGATTCATAAATTCAACCACTTGCATGTCTACGATGCAGTTTGTTTTGATTCTAATATGTTTTAATGATTCATGATCAGAGGTGAATCACAAATTCCTTAGGCCATAAATAATGTTGCCACGTTCTAATGAACGGAACAAGAGCATACAATTCTTTATCATATGTGGAATAATTGAGAAATATGCCATAATTTCTCACTAAAGTAAGCAATGGGTTACTTCTTGCATTAGACGCCACCAATGCCAAGCCCCACTAGCATCAATTCAAGCTCAAAGTCTACAAATTAGGAAGTTGTAGCAATGGCGCGTGAGTAAGTTTGTCTTCAAGAGAGCAAAGGAGCCTCTTGTTCTTCCCCAATGAAACCAACGCCCTTCTTTGTCAAACTCGTTCAAATGGGGGCTGCAATGGTGCTGAAATCCTTCACAAAGCGCGGTAAAATCTGCAAGTCCATGAAAGCTCCGCACTTGTGTCATGGTGGTGGGCGTTGGCCAGCTCTGTATAGCGTGCACCTTGGGCTTCATCTACCTCAATTCCCTGCGAGGTCACAACATAGCCAAGAAACGATACTCGTTCGGTGCAAAAAGTGCACTTCTTGAGGTACAAATAAACGTGCAGCACGCAAAGCATAAAAACAGCATGTAGATGATTAAGATGTTCAATTAAAGACTTGCTGTATATCCAGATATCATCAAAATAAACCACAAAATTTTCCAATGAAAGGACGTAAACATCATTCTTAAACGCATGAAAGTACTAGGTGATTAGTTAAACCAAAAGCATTACTAACCACTCATATAAGCCGAACTTGGTTTAAAAGCAGTTTTTCATTCATCTCCTAATTCATTCTATTTGGTGGTATCCACTTCTCAAGTCTACTTTAGAGAAAATTATAGCAGCACTTAACTCATCAAGCATGTTGTCTAGCCTAGGGATAGGATGACGGTACTTATTGTGATATTGTTAATGGCCTAATCACACACATTGCCAACTGCCATCTTTTTTGTGAACAAATAACTGGAACAGCAACAAGGGCTAAGGCTTCATGTACATTTACCCGCCGTCCAAAAGGTCTTGGACTTGGGCTGAATCTCCTTAGTCTCCTGGGGTTGGCTCTGTAGGCAGCTCAATTGGAGACTCGCTCATCATGGAATCAAGTCAATCTGGTGCTCAATCCTCGAATGGGTGGAAGTCCTAGAGGTAGCTCAGTGGGAAACACGTCACTATATTCCTGCAAAAGGTTAGTGACAGAAGGTGGCCAAGTGCTAGCTATATCATCAATGGAAAATAAAGCATCTTTGCATATCAAAGCATAGCACACATATAATCTCTGCAAGATCAGTTTTAGTGGCAAGCTAACAGGATTTTTTCAATTTAATGCTTGCTGTTTTTCAGGTTTAGCATCAACTTGTTTAGTTTCACTAGCAACTCTCTCTCTATCAGATTGTACAATTTGGGCAGGGGTCATAGGTAGCAAAGTAATTTTTTGTACTTATGCATAAGTGTGTATTTATTACTTCTACCATGGTGTGTAGCATCATTATCAAATTCCCATGGACGACCCAATAAGAGAGAGCAAGCTTGCATCAGTACCAATCAATCTACAAAATCAGAGTATGTACCAACGGGAAAAATGCACCCAGCTGCTTGTGTTACCTTTGCCTTACCTGAGTCGTTGAGCCACTGAATACGGTGACGATGGTCTAGTTGATGCGAGGGCGACACGCGAGAACACTCTGCGTCGAAGACTTCACCGCAATCGTATAGGTATGGGCTACGGTGGTCTTTGGAGGGTTGGCCTCAAGCTGTTGAACCTTCCCGGCCAGTGTGGACACTCGCTTGTCTACACTCTCAAGCGAATGCCGAGTCTTCATGGCTGTTCTGATACATCCGTTAGTTTGCTGGCCACCTCTGCTAGCATGCTGCTCCTTCAGGTCTGCAAGTCACTTTTCAAAGCAGGCTCGTTGTTGGCATGGTTAGTTATAAATAAAAAATCCTACAACTATTTATAGGTCGGTGGAATCACACCTCACTCAATTCTTTGAGTTCTTGCTTGTGTTCTTCGTTTCGCAGGCAAGGATTAGCCTTCTTGGCAAGGTCAACCGGATTTGTGACACGGTTGATAACCGAGAGTCGTGGTGCTAGGTTGCAGGGATCGGGTCTGTTGATCTGAAGCCAGATCGGGTGTCGCATTCACCAAAACGATAGTTATCTCTACCTGACGGAAGATCGGGAACCCCATTCCCCATCACAATGCCAGCCCCGGCTCGGCCAATCCGTAGAGAACCATCGAAGTACATTGTCCAGTATTCAAGTTGTCCGTTTGGTGTAGCCGTTGAACTTTTGTCACTTCGACCATGAATCAGCACTGCTTGTGACTGATTGCTATCCGAGTTGAAAGATAATGTCAAAACGCCATCAACTCGAGCAAACCATTTAGCGATCTATCTATGGTCTCGCGATTGTGCAGGATGTCCCCGAGTGGATACGATGTGACAATTGTGACTTGATGTGATTGGAAATAGTGCACCAATTTCTGGACAGTTATGAGTAAACCGTAGAGCAGCTTCTGGACTTGGGGATATCTTATCTTGGAGTCAGTGAGGACTTTGCCGAGGAGGAAGGTGACGAGCATGTCTTCCTATTTGGGGTCGAGTCCGGTTTTGACAAGCGCAGTCTTGGTGGGATCTGAAGGGTCCACGTTGTCAATGTTTACACCGGCAATAAATATCTATAGGGCTACTCGCAATCGAAACTCGGTGGATTGCAAAGGAACACAGGTAGGTTTATACTAGTTCAGGCTCTCGATGTGAGGTAATACCCTACGTCCAGTTATGGTGTATTCCTTTGAGGAAGTATGATTCTGGTGATCTCTGTATGCCTCAGGGAAAGGACTCTGGCTAGCCCAGGCATCTTGGAGCACCATGTAGGTATAGTGCGGTATCGCCATGAATTTTGGCAAGCGCTGGTCATCCGAGTATCGCGTGGTACGCGGTCTCGAAGTCGGTGACCTCGAAGTAGAAATGTTTTCTGTGCCGAAATTATCCCGCGTGCCGAAGGTGACTGGCAAGGTTATTTGCCCGAGGGGTGTTGAAGACAGGTCGGGAATTATCACATGGAAGGGCGCAGTACTCGGTCCGTAATCTGAACGAGGAATCTTCATCTCATCCAGAGTCTTGGTGAATAGAATGTTAGCGCACTACTCCATCTATTGAGGACCTTCTTCAGCTTGAATATTTTTGACAACCGGGTCTAGGACGAGTGGGTAGCTTATCCTAGTGTGAAACCCGATCTGGATGATCTGTGCGTAAATGTGATGGACATCTCTGACTATGCAAATACGGGGGGCGTCTGCTGTAGAGAGTGTTGACGTTGCGTGCTATTAGCTTCCTGCTTTCGCTTGGACTCATCACGCAGACGGCCCTTCGAAGATATGGTTGAGCTCGGCCTGGCGATCCTGAAAATCATCGACCGGGCCCAAATCTGGCTTGTCTTTGTCCTTGTTAGTGCCAGATGATGAAGCCTGCTCAGAAGCAAACTTCTTATGCATGAAGCAGTCCTGCCGTGTGCTTGCCCTTCGGGGTGGAAATGGCAAGGCTATTCATACTTTCTGGTAGTATTATTCTTGGGGGCACGACCGAGTTCGCTCCATGTGGCCACCTCGTTGTCCGATTTCTATTTGTGGCTACCGGACTTGTTTGTGATGGCTGTTGTAGCTTTGGCCTTCTAGTCGCTTTCTGCCAGGGCTCTTTTCTTCTCATCGAGGCCTCTGCGACTGCTTAGCCGAGTCGGCGTATTTATTCGCCATAATCGAAGAGAGCCTAGACAGAGGCTGGTGGCTTCCGAGTGAACTTCTCGATGAACGGGGTGTCCTTGACTCCCTTGCGGAAGGTAGCGACGATGACCTCATCCTTGATCATAGGAATGGAATTGTGCCCTTCTAGAGAACCTTTTGATGACTCACGGAGGGACTCGTTCTTCCTCTGGTGCAGCTGGTAGAGATCATGCTCGGAAGAAGGTCTCTTGTAAGTCCCCTGAAAGTTGGCTATGAAGCATTCCAAGAGTTTTTCCCCTAGGAACCGATGATCGCCTTCGGGAGCCCTATTAGCCATGTCCGCTGAGTCGGCAGGGCGACCGGGAGATAGTTAGCCATGGTTTGTGATCACCTCAGCAGCTCGGATACAAGGGTATATATCGGTGAGCCAGGACTCAGGGTTAGTCTTGCGTCGTTTTTTCGATTCCATAGGCTTGAAGCCCAACAACCAGTTTGATATCTTGTAGCTCCCTGTGGGTGCCATGGGCCGGGTACTCATGGACAAGCATATGGGCCACTCGGATAGAGGATGGGCTAGCCTTGTATTAGAGATATAGCTAGATTCGGCAGACTTCGCCTTGTATAGAAAGGAATATGCAGTCCTAGTCGGGTGCGTTATATCTCTAAGGGGAGATCTCCTAGTCGTAATCCGATGGGGACTCCTACCTTGTAACCCTGTCCCCAGTATATAGGGGAGGCAGGGCGCCATGAGGGCAGGAGAGCACTCATAAGCTCAAAGGTGCACACAAGTTCATCAGAACCACCACCGTCTATCCTCAAAGGAATACATATAAACTGGACGTAGGGTATTACCTCACATCGAGGCTGAACAGTATAAAATCTCTTGTGTTCCTTTGCAATCCACCGAGTTTCCATCCGCCGACTAGCCCATATATTTATTGCCGGTGTAAACATCAACAGTGGGGCGCCAGGTAGGGTTTCGGCGCGATCTACATCTACAAGCTGATGGATCCAACAACCGGGTCGACGGCGGCAAATTCTCTCGAAGATACAATCTCATTCGGAAGCCTCGACTTCGCCGCCGAATGTTCGGCAATCTCACTTGGCCGACACGGACCCGATCAACCGGCCGAGGAACCAGCCGACTCGCGCTAGTCCGGTCCCACGACGCTGCGGCAATCTTCGACGACACGCTGCGGCGATCTCCTATACGCCCGAGCCCAGGGACAACTCTTCCTTTCAGTGTTAGACTCGGACTCGGTTTCGAGCCGGCCGAGATCGGGCCGAGAAGGGAAGAGATCGTCAATTTCCCGTTCGAACTCGGAGACGCCGCGGATATCTACAATCTACATCCGACGCGGCAAACCCGATCCCCTGGAGTTCGACTCGGATACGGCCCCGAGCCGCTCGAGATCGGATCTAGGGAGGTCGGAGTTGCACTCATCCCCATCAACCATCCCGACTTCGACTCGAAGTCGGACTCCGACTTCCAGTCGGACTACGACTCTAAGTCGGACAGCAGCTCGGCAAGCTTCTCTCCGCCACGAGAAATCTTCATGGCATCCAAAGGCTCTACTCCTACTCAGGAATCACGCCGACTACGCGAACAGCAAGAGGAGGAGGCCCGCCGACTGCGAGAACAACAAGAGGAAGAAGCAAGACGCCTGCGCGCCCGCAACGACGATCTGTGCAGAGCCGGGTGGACTGCTCAGCAACAAGTCCTCCAAACCCGAGTCGGTGACCACGACGTCTTCGTCACACCCCAACAGAACATCGTGGCCGCTGCAACTCTACTAGATACACTCCAGTTCGGACCTGATCACCAGGCCACCCCAACGATCGCAAGGATAAAAGCCATGCTTACAGCTGCTGCATGTCAACAGCACCAACAGTCGGGTGATACCCTCATACCGACCAACCGGTCGATTTCCCCAACGGCAGTCTCATCCGCTTCAAAGCGATGCCGAGAAGCCGGATCTAGTCGGCAGCACTCGGAGTCACACCAAACGTCACTCGGCAACCCCAACGACGACCGGCGGCTCTGAGGCCAACCACGGCGTGACCTTCAGCATAACTTCAGCGCTTGGCGCCGCGAACGAGAGGAGGATGAGCAACGCCAACTGGAAGACGAGAACGAGCGCTTTGGCTTCCACCACGAGCGGTCTCACCGCCGTATTCGGAGTCGGAGCCCTCATGACGATGAAGGCATACTAGCCTTCACCCAGGAGCTACAACAGGTCGACTGGCCGTCGGGTTTCAAGCCTACAGGCATCAAAAAATACGACGGCAAGACCGATCCCGAGTCCTGGCTCACAGCATACACTCTGGCAATCCAAGCTGCCGGAGGTGACCACAAAGTCATGGCTAACTACCTCCTAGTTGCTCTAGCCGACTCAGCGAGGACATGGCTAACAGGACTTCCCAAGCAATCAATCGGCTCTTGGGAGAACTCCGAGAACGTTTCATCACCAACTTCCAGGGAACATACGAGAGGCCATCTTCCGAGTACGACTTATATCAGTTGCATCAAAGGAAGAACGAGTCTCTTCGTGACTTCATCAAGAGGTTCTCTAAGAAGAAAAATTCGATCCCAAACATCAAGGATGAGGTCGTCATCGCCGCCTTTCGAAATGGAGTCAAAGACACCTCGTTCGTCGACAAATTCACTTGGAAGCCTCCCAACTCTGTCAAGGCTCTATTCGACATGGCGAACAAATACGCCGACTCAGCCCACGCTGTTGCTGAGGCCCTTGAAGATAAAAAGGCATCCTGACAGAAGAAGCAGGAGGGCACCAACGACGCGGTCCCGACTAAAGCCGGGAATCGCAAACGCAAGTCAAACGGCTTCATTGTGGCAGTCGGCCACAATCGTCTTCGACTTTCAACAACTGAAGATTATCAGAACAACAAGTGACATGCTCGGGGGCTCACAAGCTCAAATGCAAGGATGGCATCCCCACTCCGAAATACCGAATAGCTAAGTCGCTTCCTGATAAATATTTCTTCACTCGGCCTTGCCAATGCCGCTTACACCTAATAGGTGCACAAGCTGCACTCTTCTCTGTTTTTGCTCTTAAATGATTGCAAAAGTACTCAAGTAGCATAAATCCTAATCCGTGAAACTTTGCTCCATGAAAGACGAACTCAAGTCACCCAAAACGCGTGTCTTGGAAAGAGCCATGAGCCAACTCCCGACGCTAGGGGGCTATGACTAGTCGGGCAGAGTGCTTAAACGTAAGGGATCAACTACTCGGGGAAATTAATATCAATAAGAGGAAGAACATGAATTTACATATATTGTAAAATACATTTTATTCGGATGATTGTTTTCATCATCAGATGCTACTCATCCGATATCTTTATATCGCAGGCCCAGCTCCGGATATGCGTGATAGGAACTCAGGGTTGTGAGCCTATCTCCTACGCTCGGGGGCTGGACAAGTCTGCCAAAATACACTCGGGATGCTCCATGAGGGCTACTTACCGAGTACTTGCGCCAGTCGGGACATCATCTTCCCCGGCTACGCTCCATGTGAGCTGACAACCGACTTCCGGCACTAGTCGGGGGTCGTATATCACTCGGCTGGGTGAGATACGCCCCATGAGGGTCGCTAGCCGAATCCTATGCTAATGCAAGGTTCGGGTACCTCGCTTGGCTATAACTCTGTTGGGTAGGGTATGCCCCATGAGGGTTGCTAGCCGAATCCTATGCTAATGCAAGGTTCGGGTACCCTGCTCGGCTCTTCTGAAGTCAGAGAAGACTTACGTCGTCAAAGCGCATCCGGAGTTCTCATGCACCGCGTCACACCTGAGGAGGGCAAGCAGATCCTGCGACATACCTGCTCGGGCACCTGTGGCAACCAGGCTGCATCCAGAACATAAGTCGGAAAGGCTTGCGAATAAGGATTTCTCTGGCTGATTGCGGTTACCAACACCAAAAAACTCATCCTGACATGCGATGGATGATACTTCTCTAGAGCTATGCTAGATAGGTCGGCTCAGGCCGGCTTATTTGGTAGCAGCCACCAAGATATGAGTTCCTACAGTAGCATGCTCCATGTGGGCCGCCCGCAGGCTGAGTTGAAATTATAGCGCTGGTGCTACCAACAGGAGCCGATGAGGTAAACAGATATGCTTCATGAGAGCCTTATTGCTAAACATATATGTTTGGGTATCTGTTTTATCCACCAGGTCTCGAGGATATATCCTTACAAGGATCACAAGCTGGTCTTCATTAAAATTGGGGATGCAGGTATCTTTCTCGGGTACACCTGACCGCGCCGTGGATTTATTTTCATAAAGTGGTACTTGGCCTACATGCGTGGCCATCAGTTGCCATGAGCATCATCATTCCCGCTGAAATGACGCGGATGAGTCTAACTTTCGAGTAGTACACTACTCGGGAGAGACTATAAAATTCTCATTCCCGCTGACATGATGCGGAGGAGTCTAACTTTTGAGTAGCATACTACTCGGGAAAGACTATAAACATTCTTCCAGCTGACGAGCTGAAGAGTCTAACTTCCGAATGGGACGCCACTCGGGAAAGACTATAAACACCTTTTCCAGCTGACATGAAGCTGATGAGTCTGATTTTCGAGTAGTATACTACTCGGGAAAGACTATAAACACTCCCTTTCCAGCTGACATGAAGCTGAAGAGTCCCATATACGAGTAACATCTTACTCAGTAAGACTATAAACACGCATTCCAACTGACATGAAGTCGAAGAGTCCTATATACGAGTAGTTCCCTGCTCGGCAAGAATATAAATTATATTCCGGTTGACATGATACCGAAGAGTCTCATGTACTAGTAGTAATCTACTCGGGAAAGACTACAAGGTTAAAGATCTTTGACTTCATGTTTAATTGTTTTCACAATTAAGCACAAAGTCGGGGGCTACACCTAATAGGTGCGCCTATTCGGCGCACACTATTCCAACATCTACATGGAGCCCTTCATAGCCTTGCTGCCAGCTGACATGAAGCAGGACTCGGGAGAAGCAGCACTCAGACAAAGAGCACTCGGGAGCAATGCACTCGGGAAGACTTCACCGTGGAGGATGAGCACTTGGCGTCAGCTGTGACTCAACTATGAAGGTCTCGGGGGCTACTGTGGGTGCCATGGGCCCCGGGTACCTCATGACAAGCATATGGGCCACTCGGATAGAGGATGGGCCTAGCCTTGTAATTAGAGATATAGCTAGATTCGGCAGACTTCGCCTTGTATAGAAAGGAATATGCAGTCCTAGTCGGGTGCGTTATATCTCTAAGGGGAGATCTCCTAGTCGTAATCCGATGGGGACTCCTACCTTGTAACCCTGTCCCCAGTATATAGGGGGAGCAGGGCGCCCATGAGGGCAGGAGAGCACTCATAAGCTCAAAGGTGCACACAAGTTCATCAGAACCACCACCGTATATCCTCAAAGGAATACATATAAACTGGACGTAGGGTATTACCTCACATCGAGGGCCTGAACCAGTATAAAATCTCCTTGTATTCCTTTGCAATCCACCGAGTTTCCATCCGCCAACTAGCCCCATATATTTATTGCCGGTGTAAAACATCGACACTCCCGGGTGAAGGCTGGTACGCCTTCATCTTTGTGAGGGCTTCGGCTCCGACCACGACGGTTAATCCGCTCATGGTGGAGACCGAAACGCTCGTGCTCGTCCTCTAGTCGGCGTTGCTCGTCGTCTTCATGTTGACGGCACCGAGCATTAATCTCTTGGTGGAGATCACGCTGTAGACGGACTCGGAGATCTTGGTTGAACCGACGATCGTTCTGGGGGTGCCACCGATTGTTGTTGTTGGTGTTGCCGAGTGATGTTTGCCGTGACTCCTCATGCGGCTGACTTGAGCCGGCCGCCCAGCGTCGTGCTGATGCGGACGTGATTGCCGCTGGAGAACCCGACCGATTGGTCGGTACATGTGTGTCACTCGACTGCTGGTGTTGCTGACATGCGGTAGTTGTGATCATGGCTTTAATTTTGGCGATAGTCGGGGTGGCCTGATGATCAGGCCCGAGCTAGAGTGTGTCCAGCAGGGTTGCAGCGGCCATGATGTTCTGCTGTGGCTTGACGAAGACGTCATGGTCGCCGACTCTAGTCTAGAGGATCTGTTGCTGAGCAGTTCGCCTAGCCCTGCATAGCCCCTCATTGCGAGCCTCGCGATCGGCCTCCTCTTGTTGCCGCAGTCGGCGCACCTCCGGTGGAGGGGTTGAAGCCATGAAGATCTCACGGGGCAGAAGGAAACTCACCAGACTGGTGTCCGAACTGGTGTTCGAACCGTTGTCCGACTTGGAGTCAGAATCCGAGTAGTTGATCGGAGTAAGGACAACTCCGATCTCGCTAGATCTAATCTGGAACGGCTCTGGGCCGTGTCCAAACTGAAGCATAGAGGATTGGGTCTGCCGCGTGGGATGTAGATCCGCGGTGCTGCCGAGTCTGCTCAGGAGATTGACGATCTCTCCCCTTCCTAGCCCAACCTGGGCCGGCTCAAGGCCCAGCGCGAGTCGGACGACGAAGGAGAGAGTTGTCCCGAGACCTAGACAGGTGGTAGATCACCGTAGCAGATTGACGAGGGTGGCTATAGCGTCTTGCGGGCCGACTGGTGTGGAGTCGGCTGGTTCCTCAGCCGGTTGGATCAGGTCTGCGTCGGCCAAGGTGAGGTTGCCGATCTAGTCGGCGACGAAGTTGAGGCTTCCAAAAGTTATTGTGTCTCCAGGAGAGAATTTGCCGCCGCGTCGACTCCGGTTGCTGGATCCACTGAGCTTGTAGATGTAGATCTCATCGATGCCCCTACCTGGCGCGCCAACTGTCGATGTTTTACACCGGCAATAAATATATAAGGCTACTCGTCAGATCGAAACTCGGTGGATTGCAAAGGAACACAGGGAGGCTTATACTGGTTTAGGCCCTTGATGTGAGGCAATACCCTACGTCCACTTATGGTGTATTCCTTTGAGGAAGTATGATTCTGGTGAATCTCTGTATGCCCTCAGGGGGCACCCTGCCTCTCCTTATTTACTAGGGGACAGGGGTATAAGGTAGGAGTCCCAACCGGATTACAGCCAAGGGATCTCCTCTTAGAGATATAATCTACTCAACTAGAACTGTATATTCCTTATTGTACAAGGCAAAGTGTGCCGGGTTCTATCATATCTCTAATTACAAGGCTAGGCCCATCCTCTGTCCAAGTGGCCCATATGCTTGTCATGAGGTACCCGGGGCCCATGGCCTCCACACCACGGGGATCTTCTTAGTCTCTGAATCTACCAAAATTCCCTACGCTACCTTCCTTATTGGAACTTGATCGTCCTAAATTACTGGTGTTGCAGCAAGTCATATATTGTTTCGTTCGACTGCTGCCTCTTGAGACAGGGCCAACTCGCAGCTCTTCTTGTCGCAGATGAAGGCTTGCTTAACATCACTGCGTAAGGCAAGTACTCCTGCTGGTCCTGGCATCTTGAGCACCATGTATGTGTAATGGGGCACCGCTATGAACTTGGCTAATGCTGGTCGTCTGAGTATGGCGTGATACGTGGTCTTGAAGTCGGCAACCTCGAAGCAGATGTTCTTAGTATGGAAATTCTCCCGCGTGCCAAAAATAACGGTAGAGAGATCTATCCGAGTGGAGTGGAGGAGAGGCCAGGGATTACCCTGTGGAAGGGAGCAGTACTCGGCCGTAGCTCATATCGAGGGATCTTCATCTCATTGAGCGTTTTGGTGAACAATATGTTGAGAGAGCTCCCTCCATCGATGTGAACCTTCCTCAGTTTGATACTCCTGATGACCGGGTCCAGATGAGTGGATAACGCCCTGGATGCGTGACTCGGTAGGGGTGATCTGCGCGGTCGAATGTGATTGCCATCTCTGACTAGCGCAGATATTGGGGGCGTCTGTTGAGACCGAGTTGACTTCTCGAGCTGTTAGCTTTTGTTTTCTCTTGGACTCGTAAGTAGACGGCCCTCGGAAGATGTGATTGAGCTCAGCCTGGGGATCTTGGTAGTCACCTACTGGGCCCAAATCTGGCTTGCCCTTGTCTTTGGCATCACTAGATGCTGATGTTTGCTCCGAAGTGAACTTCTTGAGCACGAAGCAGTTCTTAGCCGCATTCTTCCCCTTTGGGTGGAAAGGGCATGGCCCGTTCATGACTTTCTAATAATCCTCTGTCCTTGAGGTTCACGGCCGACTGTGCTCCACAGCTGCCACAACGTTGTCTGACTTGCGCTTGCGGTTGCTGGACTTAGTCGGGCTGTGTCATCTGTGTCTTTCTTGTCCTTCTATTGGGGTTCCTTCTTGTCGTCCAGTGCCTCAGCAACCGCATCGGCCGAATCAACGCATTTATTGGCCATATCAAATAGAGCTTTGACAGAAGCCGGAGGCTTCTGAGTGAACTTGGTGATGAACAGGGTGTCCTCAACTCTCTTGCGGAAGGCGGCGATGATGACCTCGTCCTTGATCTTTGGAATCGAGTTCCTCTTCTTACAAAACCTCTTGATGAAGTCGCACAGAGATTCATTCATCCTTTGATGGCATTGATATAAGTCGTACTCGGAAGAAGGCCTCTCATATGTTCCTTGGAAGTTTGCGATGAAGCGCTCTCAAAGTTCTCCCCAGGAGCCGATTGACTGCCTGGGAAGTCCAATCAGCCATGTCCTTGTTGAGTTGGCTAGGGTGACTGGGAGATAGTTAGCCATGGCTTTGTGGTCACCTCCAACTGTGTGGATCGCTAGAGTGTAAACCGTGATCCAGGACTCGGAATTGGTCTTCCCATCGTATTTTTCAATTCTAGTCGACTTGAAGCCAGATGGCCAGTTGACTTGTTGTAGTTCATGGGTGAACGCCGGTACTCTATCGTCTAGGTGAGGGATCCGACTCTAACTGCAGCGATGAAACCGCTCATGGCGGAGGCCGAAGCACTCGTTCTCGTCCTCCAGTCGGTGGCGCTCGTCCTCCTCGCATACCGTCGTCGAGCATTGATGTCTTGCCAGAGATCATGTCGTAGTCAACCCCAGACGTCCCGGTTGTCACGGCGGTCATCCTATTGTTGCCAGCATTGGTCATCTTTTCGATTGCCAAGTGACGTATGGCGCGACTCTGAGCATGGCTGATTGGAGCCAGCTGCCCGACGCCGGGCTGAGGCGGATGAGATAGCTGCATCAGATGCCATCCTGTTGGACGGTATGAGTGTGTCTCCTGACTGTTGCTGCTGCTGGCATGCTGCAGCTGTAATCATGGCCTTGATCCTTGCAATCGTTGGGGTGGCTTGGTGATCAGGACCGAACTGCAAAATGTCCAATAAGGTGTCAACGGCCACGATGTTCTGTTGTGGGGTCACAAAGACATCATGGTCGCCGACTCGGGTTTGGAGGATCTCCTGTTGAGCAGTGCACCTAGTCTTGCGTAGATTGTCGTTATGTGCGTCGTGCTTGGCTTGTAGACACCGTGCTTCTTCCTCCTGTTGTTCCCGCAGTCAGCGAGCGTCCTCCTCTTGCTGATCACATAGTCGGTGTGCATCTTGAGTGGGAGTTGAGCCCTTGGACGCCATGAAGATTTCACGTGGTGGAGAGAAGCTTGCTGAACTGCTGTCCGACTGAGAGTCCGAATCAGAATAGTTGAGGGGGGTAATTATGACTCCAACCTCCCTAGATCCAATCTCGAGCGGCACTGGGCCGAATCCGAGTCGAACTCCAGGGGATTGGGTCTGCTGCATTAGATGTTAATTGAAGTTATCTGCGGCATTGCCGAGTCCGAACGGGAGGTTGATATTCTCTTCCTCTCTTAGCTCGAAATCGGTCGGCTCGAGGCCGAGTTCGAGTCGAACACCGAAAGAAAGAGTTGTCCCTGGACTCGGGCGTCTTGGGGATCACCGCAGCATGTCTTTGAGATTGCTACAGCATTGAGCAGGCCGATTGGCATGAAGTCGGCATGGTGTTTGGCCAATCGGATCGAATCCGAGTCGGACAGGGTGAGGTCGTTGAACTTGTCGGTGATGAAGTCGAGGCTCCCAAAGCTGATCATTTGCCCGGGGAAGAACTTGATGCCGTCGACTCTAGTGGTTGAATCCATCAGGCTTGTCGAAGATGATCTCGCCGATGCCCCTACCTGGCGCGCCAACTATCGACGCTTTATATCGGCAATAATAATATGGGGCTACTCATGAGACCTGCACTTGATAGATTACAAAGGAACACAAAACAATTTATCTTGGTTCAGGCCCTCGAGGTGAGGTATACCCTACTTCCAACTATTGTATATTGCCTTTGAGGTTTCTCTGGTGAGATTGTGCTATCTATTGTTCTCTTGCCCCAAGGGGCTCCTCGCCTCCCCTTATATACCGAGGAGGCAAGGTTACAAGGCAGGAATCCTAGTCGAACTGGACCAAGAGATCTCCTTCTAGGAATACAACATACCCGACAAGGACTATATCCCTTTCCTTATCATACAAGGTAATATGCACGAGTCCTGTTGCATCCCCAATTACAAGATTGGCCCTATCCTCTGTCCCAGTGGCCAGAAAGCTCTTCATGAGGTACCCGGGGCTCATGGCATCCACACCCTTAGGAATTGTTGGCTTCCCAGTTGGCTTAGCTACTGTGGAGGCCATGGGCCCCGGGTACCTCACCACCAGCATATGGGCCACTCGGATAGAGGATGGGCCGAACCATGTAATTAGAGATAAGATAACACCCGGCAGGCTTTACCTTGTACAATGAGAATAACAGTCTTAGTCGGATAGGTTTCTGTCTCTAAGAAGGAAATCCCTTGGCCGTATCTGGCTGGGATCCTTATCATGTACCCCGGTCCCCCAGTATATAAGGGGAGGCAGGGCGCCCCTCAGGGCACGGAAGATCATTGATCACAAACCACCTCAAAGGAATAACACCTCAACTGGACGTAGGGCATTACCTCACATTGAGGGCCTGAACCAGTATAAATCTTCCCTGTGTTCCTCTGCAATCCACCGAATTTACCTTCGCCGAGTAGCCCTATAGTTTTATTGCCGGTGCAGAGCATTGACAGTTGGCGCGCCAGGTAGGGGTTTGGGCGAATTCTTCATCAACAACTTCGATGGATCCAACTAGCTGAGTCGACGGCAACAAATTCTCCCCTGGAGACAAGATTTCCTTCGGACGCCTCGACTTCGTTGCCGACCAGATCGGCAACCTCACCTTGGCCGGAGCAGATTCAATCCAGCTGGCCGAGGAACCAGCCGACGTTGCGCCAGTCGGCCCACAGGACGCCGCAATCTCCTTCAATGACTTACTGCAGCAATCCCTCACATCGCCAAGCATCAGGACAACTCTCTCCTTCGGCATCCGACTTGCGCTAGGCCTTGAGCCAGCTCAGGTTGGGCCGAGAAGGGGAGAGATCGTCAATCTCCCACATGGACTCGGCGACGCTGCGGATCTACATCCCGCACAACGGACCCAATCTCTTGCGATTCAGTTTGGACACGGCCAAGTGCCGTTTCAGATTGGATCAAGAGAGGTCGGGGTCATTCTCACTCCAATAAACTACTCGGAGTCCGACTCCAAGTCGGATAATGGTTCGAACGTCAGTTCGGACTCCAGTCTGGCGAGTTTTCTCCTCCCCCGCGAGATCTTCATGGCTTCAAAACCACCCTCCGAGGTGCGCCGACTACAAGAGGAGCAACAGGAGGAGGCGCGCCGACTGCAACAACAGGAGGAAGCTAATCGCAAGGCTCGCAACAACGGGCTGCGCAGAGCTGGGCGAGCGGCCCAGCAGTAGATTCTCCAAACTAAAGTCGGCGAGCACGACGTTTTAGTCACGCTGCAACAGAATGTTGTGGCCGCCGCAACTTTGCTAGACACGCTCCAGCTCGAGCCTGATCACCAGGCCACCCCAACTATCGCCAAGATCAAGGCGATGATCATGGCTGCCGCCTACCAACAACAAGAACAGCAGTTGAGTGACACCGTGGTGCTAACTAATCGGTCGAGATCTCCAGCAGCCGGCTCATCCACTTCAGCATGGCGTCGGGCAGCCGGCTCAAGTCGGCCACGCGAGGAGTCTAGGCAAACTACACTCAGCAATACCAATAACGACAACCGGCGCCGTCACCAGTATGATCGCCGGCCTAATCAAGACCTCCGAGAGCGCCTACAACATGACCTTCACCACACTATTAGTGCCCGACACCACGAACGATGTGAAGATGAGCGCCGCCGACTGGAAGACAAAAACAACTGTTTTGGCCTCCATCACGAGTGGTTTAACCGCCGTGGTCGAAGCCCGGGCCCTCACGAAGACGAAGGCATCCTAGCTTTCACTCGGGAGCTACAGGACGTCCATTGGCTGACTGGCTTTAAGCCAATTGGGATCGAAAAGTATGACGGCAAGACAAATCCCGAGTCCTGGCTCACCGTATATACCCTAGCAGTCCGAGCTGCTAGGGGCGACAACAAAGCCATGGCTAACTACCTCCCAGTCGCGCTAGCCGACTCGGCGAGGACATGGCTAACAGGGCTCCCTAGACAGTCGATCGGTTCCTGGGGAGAACTTAGGGATCGGTTCATTGCCAACTTTCAGGGAACCTACGAGAGGCCGTCTTCAAAGCACAATCTTTATCAGCTGCACCAGAAGAAGAATGAGTCTCTGCAAGATTTCATCAAGAGGTTCTCCGAGAAGTGCAACAAGATCCCAATGATCAAAGATGAGGCTGTCATCGCTGCCTTCCGCAAGGGAGTAAAGGACGCCCCGTTCATCATGAAGTTCACTCGAAAACCACCGCCATCTGTCCGGGCTCTGTTCGACATGGCCAACAAATACGCCGACTCGGCCAAAGCAATCACAGACGCCCTCGACGAGAAAAAGGAGTCCCGACAGAAGGACCAAAAGACGAAAGCCGACAACGAGCCATCTCATAACAAGTCTGGCAACCGCAAGCGGAAGTCAGACAACGAGGTGGCCAACATGGAGCGTACTCGGTCGCGGCCCCAGCGGAACAACGACTACCAGAAAGTCATGAGTGGGCCATGCCCCTTCAACCCCAAGGGCAAGCACGCGGCCAAAGACTGCTACATGCTCAAGAAGTTTGCCTCTGAGCAGGCTTCATCATCTGGTGCCGACAAGGACAAAGACAAGCCAGACTCGGGTCCGGCTGATGATTTTCAAGATCCTCAAGCCGAGCTCAATCACATCTTCAAGGGGCCGCTTGCGTACGAGTCCAAGTGCAAACAGAAGCTTTCAGCGCATGACATCAACATGGTCTCTACAACGAACACCCCCTAGTACCTGCGCTGGTCAGAGATGGCCATTACCTTCAATCACGCGGATCACCCAGATCGGGTCTATCACCCGAGACATTATCCACTCGTCCTAGACCCGGTCGTTAGAAACATCAGGCTGAAGAAAACCCTCATCGACGGAGGCAGTGTGCTCAACATCTTATTCACCAAGACTTTGGACAAGATGAAGATTCCTCATTCAGAACTACAACCGAGTACTACGCCCTTCCACGGGATAATTCCCGGCCTATCATCAACTCCACTCGGGCAGATAACCTTGCCAGTAACCTTCAGCACGTGGGATAACTTTCGCACAGAAAACGTCTGCTTCGAGGTTGCCGACTTCGAGACCGCATACCACGCGATACTCAAACGACCAGCACTCACCAAATTCATGGCGATACCGCACTACACATATATGGTGCTCAAGATGCCTGGGCCAGCAGGAGTCCTCTCCCTCCGCCGCGACATCAAGCAAGCCTTCACCTGCGACAAGGAGAGCTACAAACTGGCCCAATCACAAGAGGTGGCAATCAGGTGCGATAGCATTCGGCAAGCCGTCACAACAGAAGTTGAGCCAGATCAAGTTCCGGTGAAAAAGGCAGCGAAGTCAAGAATTTCAGCAAACTCTGACACGAAGAAGATCCCCCTGGACCCTTCCGACCCCTCCAAAACTGCTTTAGTCGGGACCGGCTCGACCCCAAATAGGAAGACGTGCTCGTCACCTTCCTACAAGCCAATAAAGATATCTTTGCATGGAAACCATCCGACATGCCGGGCATACCAAGGGAGGTGATCAAGCACGCCCTAAATGTGAAGACAGACGCCAAGCCAGTCAAGCAATGGCTGCGGCGCTTCGCTCAAGACCGCAAGGATGCTATTCGGGAGGAGATTACCAAGCTCCTCACAGCCGGGTTCATCAAGGAGGTCTATCACCCAGATTGGCTTGCAAACCCAGTCCTAGTCCGGAAGAAAAACGGTAAATGACGCATGTGCGTCAACTACACCGATCTCAACAAGGCGTGCCCCAAGGGCCCATTTGGTCTTCCCAGGATAGATCAGGTGGTTGATTCCACGACAGGGTGCGACCTACTCAGCTTTCTCGACTGCTACTCGGGATACCATCAAATCAGCCTGAGGGTGGAAGACTGCTTAAAGACATCTTTCATCACGCCGTTTGGAGCGTACTGCTATCTCACAATGCCATTCGATTTGAAGAATGCTGGAGCAACCTATCAACGGGCCATTCAGCGGTGTCTGCACAATCAGATCGGGCGCAACGTGGAAGCCTACGTCGATGACATGGTGATCAAGACCAAGACCAAAGAAGACCTCATCGCTGACCTAGAAGAAACCTTCCAAAATCTTCGACGATTCAAGATGAAGTTGAACCCGGAAAAATGTGCCTTCGGAGTGCCATCCGGCAAGTTACTCAGCTTCATCGTCTCGCATCGTGGCATCGAGGCCAACCCAGAGAAAGTCAACGCCATCAGGAACATGGCACCCCCGACTAACCTCAAAGACGTCTAGAAGCTGACAGGCTGCATGGCGGCACTCAGCCGGTTTATTTCCCGACTGGGCGAACGGGGCATGCCCTTCTTCAAGCTACTCAAAAAGGCAAACAATTTCCAATGGACTCCAGAAGCCCAACAAGCCTTTGAAGATTTCAAACAATTCCTTACATCACCTCCCGTGCTGGCGTCACCTATGCCCCAAGAATCGCTAATGCTATATCTGGCGGCAACCACTCAGGTAGCCAGCATGGTATTGGTGGTCGAGCGATCCGAACAGGGTCATATCCAGAAAATACAACGGCCAGTTTACTTTGTCAGCGAGGTGCTTGCCGACTCCAAGACAAGATATCTGCAGGTCCAGAAGCTGCTATATGGCCTACTCATCACAGTCCGGAAGCAGGTGCATTATTTTCAAGCACATCAAGTCACAGTGGTCACAGCGTTTCCACTCGGGGATGTCCTTCATAATCGCGAGGCCACTGGCCAAATCGCTAAATGGGCACTCGAGTTGATAGCGTTCGATATCACCTTTCAGCCACGGACAGCAATTAAATCACAAGCTCTAGCCGACTTCGTGGCCAAGTGGACAGAAGTTCAACTGCCTACATCAACAACAAAGCTAGAGTACTGGACAATGTACTTCGATGGTTCTCTACGGATCGGCGGCGCCGGGGCTGGAGTCATATTGACGTCCCCCACCGGTGAAAAACTAAAGTATGTTCTACAAATCCACTTCCCAGCTTCCCACAACATCGCCGAGTACGAGGCACTTATTCACGGGCTCCACATCGCTATATCACTCGGCATACGTCGACTGGTTGTGCGTGGGGATTCTCAACTCGTGGTAAACCAAGTCATGAAAGACTGGACTTGTCTCGACGATACCATGGCGGCATACTACCAGGAGGTCCGCAAGCTGGAAAACATGTTCGACGGGCTGGAAATAACACATGTCCTGCGTCAACACAACGACACGGTAGACGAGCTGGCAAACATGGGATCCAAGCGAGAAGCAGTTCCGACTGGAATCTTTGTCGAGCAACTCATGGAGCCATCAGTCAAGAAGAAACCGGCGCCAGAGCAGTCGGGAGGCGAACCTACCCCGGCCACAGACGAGGTGCTGCACATTTGTCAAGACTGGAGGACTCCTGTTGTCAAATTTCTCCTGGACGACGAACTCCCAGAAGATCACATTCAAGCCGAGCAGATAAAGCGTCGAAGCAAAAGCTTCCTACTAGTCGAAGAAGACCTGTACCGAAGGAGCGCATCCAGTGTCCTCATGCGTTGCGTCACCACCGAGGAGGGCAAGCAGATTCTGCAGTCGATTCACTCGGGCATATGTGGCAACCATGCCGCATCCAGGACGTTAGTCGAAAAGGCTTGTCGGCAGGGATTTTTCTGGCCCACAGCAATAATAGATACCAAGGACATTGTTCGCAAGTGCGAGGGTTGCCAGTTCTACGCAAGACAAACAAATCTCCCAGCCCAGGAACTCCAAACTATCCCTATTTCTTGGCCATTCGCAGTATGGGGGCTCGACATGGTCAGGCCTTTCAAGAAAGCGCCAGGAGGGTTTACACATCTATTCGTCGCGGTGGATAAATTCACCAAGTGGATTGAGGCTAAACCCGTTGCAACAATTACAGCGGCACGAGCAAAGGACTTCATCATGAGTATACTATACCGGTTCGGGGTCCCTATCCGCATCATCACCGACAACGGTACTCAATTCACAGGCGGCGTATTCCAAGACTTCTGCGAAGATTTCGGCATCAAGATCTGCTACGCATCTGTGGCACACCCGCGAAGCAATGGGTAGGTCGAACGAGCCAACGGTATGGTCTTACAAGGCATCAAGGCCAGGATATTCGACCAACTACAACCATACGCGGGCCGGTGGGTACAAGAACTTCCATCGGTTCTCTAGTCTCTAAGAACCACGGTTAGTCGGGCAACAGGGCAATCCCCTTTCTTTCTGGTCTACGGTGCCGAGGCTATGCTACCAACAGAGTTATAGTTCGGCTCCCCGCGAGTTCGGGCTTACGCAGAAGACGTCTCAAATAATACCCGACTGGTCGAGATAGATCAGTTGGAAGAAGCAAGGGACACCGCAACAATCCAGTCAGCAAGGTATCTTCAAGGCCTGCGTCGCTACCACAATCGCAATGTCCGTGGCCGCGCCTTTTTGGTCGGGGATCTCGTCCTGAGGAAAATACAAACCACCAAAGACAGGCACAAATTATCCCCAATCTAGGAAGGGCCATTCATTATAGCCGAAGTCACGCGGCCAGGCACCTACCGACTGAAGACCGAAGACGGTGCTCTCATCAGCAACTCATGGAACATAGAACAGCTATGTCCTTTCTGTACCTGAGTTTTATATTTTTTTCATGTGTACAGTTTCTTTGACTCACTACGCCGCTTGTATCAACCGAGTAGTGAGTCGGGGGCTGCATGTATATATGTGCTATCAATAATATACAAGCTTGTCCTACTCAGTCACGAAGCTTTACTACAGCTGTCGCGTTTGCCTGAGTTTAGTTTCCTACTTTAAACGATTTTATTAAGTTCTAACAGAATAACTCGGCACGAACTACATGGTCAAGTAAAGCTAATGACGACTGAGTACATAAGCTCGGTGGCGCCGCACATATATTTACACATGTTTTCCACAAAAGTTCATACATACCGACTACATAATATGTTGCCCTTACAGACTCAGGTCTCGGGTAATTATCTTAGCAGTCGGCTTCGCCCGGGCAATCAGCTCCAGCGCCTCCTCGGGCGTCGTCTCCTTGGCAAACCCCTCCCCGATGGCTTTAATATCTGCCCTCGGGTAGATGGACTTGGTCATCGCCAGGGTCTAGGCCACACCAGCAATGACACGCTTATCCGAGTACCTCTTCAGGGCATTCGGTGCGTCCTCAAGACGCGCCTCCACTTGGGGGATCCTGCTGCAACTGGTCCCCACAGGGCTGGGATCTATGAGGTCGAGGAGCCCTTTCACGGACCCAACGAGGGCCTCCAGTGACTCCCTGATGACTCTTATCTCCTCTGTGTAAAACCGATACTGGGCCTGGACATTGACTCTCATGTCTGTCCGGGTCCACCGGCAAGTAAACTTGTCAGACTCGGTTGCAGACGGAATGACTAATGGATTGGTTAAGATCACGGTCAGGTTGAGGACTTACTTTCGTAGTCGGCCTCCCACCCGGCCACGGTCTTCTCCAGTTCAGCTATTTCCTTATCGAGCTTGACGACGGCTTGTTTCAACTCGGCCTTCTCCCGATCAAGCTCGGCGTTGGCCTTTGTCAGGTCGGCCTTGACCTTCTCAAGCTCGGCCCTGGCTTTTTCGGCCTCCTTCAGCTGGGATTCCCTCTCTGTTCGGGTCTTCAACTCTGCTTCGAGGGCTGCACGACAGATTAGCCAAGAGCTCAACCATGCATTCAAGACATAACTGGGCAGTCGGGAACAACGCAGGTGGATGAATACATCAATGGTTCAGTCGGGAAGGTGCATTTGGGGAATTTACCTCTGATCTTTCCGGCTAGGGCCCAAGTCTCCTCCCTGAGCTGGTCGGCGCCACTCTTCAGCCAGGCTTCCCTCCCCACGTGACGCACCTCCATCTCGGCTTTCAATGCCCGGAGCTGCTCCAGTTCCATGAGATGGGGGGCCATTTCAACCAGGATTTCGGTCATCGCCTCGTTGCGGTCAACAAGCTCCTGCTCAGGGAGAGAGCAAGTCAAAATTGGAGTCAAGATGTCAAAACGAGAAGACCATCAGGACTCTTATCACAGGGGTCATACCCGAACCCCCTCGAACCCAGCAATGGCGGCGCGGAGAAACCTTTCACGTTCCCTCCTCGCTGTGGCCTCGTTAAGCCTGAAGCTCTTCACGGTCCCGTCGGGCGCCGTCCAGGTGAACATCCGAGGCATCCTACATGGAGGAGCTTCAATCCGAGGCAGGTTCAGGATCTCTGGCGGCGGTGACGATGACGATGAGGACCACAATGGTGATGGGGTCCGGGCCTCCACACAGTCATCCCCTGCGGCCTCGGGGATTGACTCGGGGCCTCCAACAGTGACCTCTACAGCGGGCGACACTTCAGGGGCTGGGGCCTCAACCTCAGTAACTGCCTCTTGGTCGGGCGGCGACGGTGACCCGGCAGTCGGGACCACCTCAGTCTCCGTGACTGGGCTGGCCACCGGCTCAGCGGGTATGTTCGCGGCCGCCGGCTCGGCTGGGGCAGGCTCTTCAAGGGGAGCGGTCAGATTGGTCTCCTTGAGATCAATATCGGCCCACTTCCTGCATGATGAAACAAGACATTAGAACGCTACTTCAACAGGCAAGAATCCCAGAAGACCCAGAGCAGCTTACCTCTTAGAGAACTTGAGTCTCCCACCAGGTGATTCAGGTTCCGGCGCAGTGTGCTCAGCAGTCGGGCTAGTCGGCGTCACAATTGGCAGCGGCACATCAGCTTGAGTCGGCCCCGTCTCTGGTGTGGCTGGCTTGGGCACCCCCGTCCTCGGCGGTACCCGCTCTGGCCAACCACTCGGCGGTGCTATTGCTAGACTCAGCAATGTTGGGCTCGGCCCCGTAGGTCTCAACCTGGGGCTTGATCGCCTGGGCGCCGCAGTGGCGGTGTCTTTTATCTTCAGCCCTCCTACCACGACACGCGGCATCATGGCCCCCTCGCCCCGATAAAGAACAGGTTTCTTCCCGGCTCTCTTGGAGTCGGGTTGGGCGGCAGCAGGGCTCCTTGGCCTTTTCTTCGATGCAACGGCCGACAACGGGTGGGTGTCCTCATCAAACTCCACACACCACTATAGAAGATTCAACAGAATACATCATGCAATGCCAGGCAATCACACATACAAGTCCACAGGCATTCGCTACAAAGGAAAGATGGAGGTCACCTCGGGGCGGGGCCAACTGCGCCTATAAGACGCAATGCGTCTCTTCTTGTCTTCGGTCTCGATCACCCCGCTGGAGAAGTATCCGAACAGGGTTTCCGTCACCTTCTGCTCATTGGCTGACTCGTGGCTGACCCGGTCAGGATCATGTTTTCCCTGGTAATCCCAGCCAAACGCACTCCTCAGCTTCAGGGGCTGGAAGCGCCGAGTTAGGAACCTCCTGGCCACCCAGGGTCCTGTCAGGCCAGCCTTCTTGAAGTTATCTAACTTTGTCAACCGTTGATGCACCTGGCCCATCTCCTCAAGGGTTGGGTCTGCTGACCAATTTGGTAAAACCACCGGTGGCAAGCTGGTGAATGGCCGCAAGGAGGGAGCCAGATCTGTGCAATAGAACCACTCCTTGTGCCAGCCTTTTAAGGAGGATTTCAAGGGAAGATCAAGATATGACTTTTTCCTATCGCTCCTTAGCTGAAGACCAGCCCCCCCAATTACACTGATGATATTTTTGGAGGGCTGGGGTTTAATGTGGAACAAATGCCTAAAGAAGTTGAAATGGGGTTCCACGCCCAAATAACACTCGCACAGAGTAACAAATATGGAGATCTGAAGGATTGAGTTGGGATTCAAATGCACCAACTCTAACTTATAGAAGTCAAGGATTCGGCGAAAGAATGCAGAAGAAGGAAGGCACAAACCCCGGTCGAAAAAAGAAGCAAAAACTACCGTTTTGCCAGATTGGGGATTTGGAGCCGACTCACCCTTAGCCGGCCGCCAGCGGATCACTTCTTGGCTCGGTAACTTCGATTGATTCTCCACCAGCGTTTGTTTCACCAAACCGCAATCCGACATCGGCCAAGTATTCCTCGGCGAACCCACAAGATCCGAAGCTTTTGGCATGGTTGGAGGCGAAGAGATTTGGGGGAAAAGCGATTGGGGGCTTGGAACAGATGAGGAAAACCAGAGTCGCCCGAGTTCGTGTGGGAAGCAGCAGTAACAGCTAACCCTAGCTGAGCGAGAGGCTAAAAGTTGGGCGCGGAAGTGGAAGATGAAACGATTGGCTAATTTGGGGAAGATGAAGGAATCTTTTTCTCTCTCCCCGCTTTTTTATACAGCCGATGCCGACTAAGTGGGCTTGGGCCTACACAGTTAGCACTGGGCCACCAAGATATGAGTTCCTACGGTAGCATGCTCCATGTGGGGACCCCCGCCCGCAAGAATTTTTACTGAGTTGAAATTATGCGCTGGTGCTACTAACAAGCTGATCGCATTATGAGGTAAGCCTTTTACACAACAGATATGCTTCATGAGAGCTTACTGCTAAACATATATGTTGGGTATCTGTTTTATCCACCAGGTCTTGAGGATATATCTACTTACAAGATGCACAAGCTGGTCTTACATTAAAATTGGGAGGATGCAGTATCTTTCTCGGATACACCTAACATGCAGTGGATTTATTTTTCATGCAGTGGCACCTCGTCCTACAAATGCATGCATGGCGCACTAGTTGCTGATGAGAACGTCATTCTCACGGTCCGACATACGCTAAGAGTCTAACTTTCGAGTAGTGCACTACTCGGGAGAGACTATAAATATTTTTTTTCCCGCTGACATGATGCGGAGGAGTCCAACTTCTGAGTAGGGACGCCACTGCGGAAAGAGTATAAACCCTTTTTTCAGCTGACATGATGCTGAAGAGTCCATATACGAGTAGCAATCGCTACTCGCAAGACTATAAACATACATTCCGACGGACATGAAGTCAAACGAGTCCTAATATACGGGTTGGATGCTACTCGGCAAGACTATATATTAACCTTCGGTTGACATGATACTCGAGAATTCCTATACCAGTAGTAATCTACTCGCGGAGATTATCAGGGTAAAGATCTTTGACTTTAATGTTTAATTGTCTTCACAATTAAGCACAAAGTCAGGGGCTACACCTAATAGGTAACGCCTTATTTCGGTGCACACTATTCATATACATGAAAGCCCTTCATAGCTCGTTGCCAAGTGACTGAAGCCAAGGACTCGGGAAGAAGACTTACTTGGACAACAGAGTACCTCGGGGAGATCGCACTCGGGCAATCTTCACCGTGGGGACGAGCCATGGCATCAGCTTGTGACTCAACTATAAGGTCTCAGAGCATCTCCAGCAGGGACCCCAAACTCAGGCCCCACCAG
>RYFJ01002977.1:0-58978 GCA_003991445.1 Oryza meyeriana var. granulata | reverse complement strand
CCCGAGACCTTCATAGTTTGAGTCACAGCTGATGCCGAGTGCTCATCCTCCATGGTGAAAGTCTTCCCAGAGTGCATTGCTTCCCGAGTACTCTTTGTCTGAGTGCTGCTTCTCCCGAGTCCTGCTTCATGTCAGCTGGCAGCGAGGCTATGAAGGTCTCGATGTAGATGTTGAATAGTGTGGCGCCGAATAAGGCGCACCTATTAGGTGTAGCCCCCGACTTTGTGCTTAATTGTGAAAACAATTAACATGAAGTCAAAGATCTTTAACCTTGTAGTCTTTCCCGAGTAGATTACTACTGGTACATGAGACTCTTCGGTATCATGTCAACCGGAATATGATTATAGTCTTGCCGAGTAGGAACTACTCGTATATAGGACTCTTCGACTTCATGTCAGTCGGAATGTGCGTTTATAGTCTTGCCGAGTAGGATGTACTCGTATATGGGACTCTTCAGCGTCATGTCAGCGTGGAAAGGGGGTTATAGTCTTTCCTGAGTAGTATACTACTCGAAAATTAGACTCGTCGGCATCATGTCAGCGAAAAAGGTGTTATAGTCTTTCCGAGTGGCGTCGCCATTCGGAGTTAGACTCTTCCGCATCATGTCAGCGGGAATGAGAATTTTATAGTCTCTGCTAACCGAGTAGTGCACTACTCGAAAGTTAGACTCTTCAGCGTCATGTCGGCTGAGTAGTGTTGCTCATGGCAACTGGTGCCGCGCATATAGGCCGAGTACCACTGTATGAAAAATAATCCATTACGTGTGGTTAGGTGTACTCGAGAGAGATACCTGTATCTCCAATTTCAATGAAGACCAGCTTGTGATCCTTGTAAGGATGTATCCTCGAGACCTGGCGGATAAGACAGATACCCAAACATATATGTTTAGCAATAAGGCTCTCATGAAGCATATCTTTTAACCTCATCGGCTCCTGTGGTAGCACCAGCGCTATAATTTCAACTCAGCCTGCGGGCGGCCCAAGAAAAAAACATGGAGCATGCTACCGTAGGAACTCATATCTTGGTGGCTGCTACCAAATAAGCCGGCCTGAGCCGACCTATCCAGCATAGCTCTAGGGAAGTATCATCCATCGCATGTCAGGATGAGTTTTTTGGTGTTGGTAACCGCAATCAGCCAGAGAAATCCTTATCGCAAGCCTTTCCGACTTACGTTCTGGATGCAAACTGGTTGCCACGTAAGCCTGAGTGGGTATAATGCAGGATCTGCTTGCCCTCCTCAGGTGTGGCACAGTGCATGAGAACTCCGGATGCACTTTGACGATATAAGTCTTCTCTGACTTGGGTAAAGCCCGAACAAGGTACCCGAACCTTGCATTAGCAGAGGGTTCCGGTGGTGACCCTCATGGGGCGTACCCTATCCAACAGAGTTATAGCCAAGCTAGGCACTCCGAATCTTGCATTAGCATAGGATTCGGCTGGTGACCCTCATGTGGGCGTACCCAACCTGACAGAGTTGCGGCCAAATAAGGTACCCGAACCTAGCATTAGCGTAGGATTCGGCTGACGACCCTCATGGGGCGTACCCTACTTAGCCGAGTGGTACACAGCCCCGACTGGCACCGGAGGCCGATTGTTAGCTCCCATGGAGCGTAGTCGGGGAAGATGACGTCCCGACTGGCGCAAGTACTCGGTAAGTAGCCCTCATGGAGCATCCCGAGTGTATTTCGGCAGACTTGTCCAGCCCCCGAGCGTAGGAGATAGGCTCGAAGCCCTGAGTTCCTGTCACGCATATCCGGAGCTGGGCCTGCAATATAAAAATATCGGATGAGTAGCATCTGATGATGAAAATAATCACCCGAATAAAATGTATTTTACAATGTATGTTAAATACGTGTTCTTCCTCTTTTTGATATAATTTCCTCGAGTAGTTGACCCCTTACGTTTAAGCACTCTGCCCGACTAGTCATAGCCCCTAGCGTCGGGAGTTGGCTCATGGCTCTTTCCCAGGCACGCGTTTGGGTGACTTGAGTTCGTCTTACATGAGCAGAGTTTCACGGATCGAGATTTATGCTACTCGAGTACTTTTGTAATCATTTAGAGCAAAACGGAAAAAAGTAAATGCGCAGCTTATACACCTATTAGGTGTAAGCGGCTGTGGCACTAGCAAGGCCGAGTGAGGACATGTTTATCAGAAAGCGACTTAGCTGTTCGGTATTTGGGAGTGGGGATGCCATCCTCGTGTTTGAGCTTGTGAGCCCCCGAGCATGTCACTTGTTGTTCTGATAATCCTCAGTTGTTGAAGGTCGAAGGCGGTTGTGACCGACTGCCACAATGGAGCCGTCTGACTTGCGTTTGCGATTCCCAGCTTTAGTCGGGACCGCGTCGTCGGTGTCGTCCCGTTTCTTCTGTCAGGGTGACTTGTCATCGAGGGCCTCGGCAACAGCGCGGGCCGAGTCGGCGTACTTGTTTGCCATGTCGAATAGGGCCTTGACAGAGTTGGGAGGCTTCCGCGTGAATTTGTCGATGAACGAGGTGTCTTTGACTCCTTTTCGAAAGGCGGCGATGACGACCTCATCCTTGACGTTTGGGATTGAGTTCTTCTTCTCAGAAAACCTCTTGATGAAGTCACGAAGAGACTCGTTCTTCCTTTGGCGCAACTGATATAGGTCGTACTCGGAAGATGGCCTCTCGTATGTTCCCTGGAAGTTGGTGATGAACCGTTCCCGGAGTTCTCCCCAAGAGCCGATTGATCGCTTTGGGAGTCCTGTTAGCCATGTCCTCGCTGAGTCGGCTAAAGCGACTGGGAGGTAGTTAGCCATGACTTTGTGATTTCCTCCAGCTGCTCGGATCGCCAGAGTGTAGACCGTGAGCCAGGACTCGGGATTGGTCTTGCCGTCGTATTTGTCGATGCCTGTAGGCTTGAAACCCGGCGGCCAGTCGACCTGTTGTAGCTCCTGGGTGAAGGCTGGTATGCCTCCATCGTCATGAGGACTCCGACCCCGACTACGGCGGCGAAACCGCTCGTGATGGAGGCCGAAATGCTCGTTCTCGTCTTCCAGTTGGCGTTGCTCGTCTTCTTCTCGTTCGCGGCGCCGAGCATTGGTGTCCTGCCGAAGATCATGCCATAGTTGGTCTCGGAGATCCCGGTTGTCCCGACGGTCACTTCGACGTTGCCGGTTGTTGTTTGGGTTGCCGAGTGACGTCTGACGTGCCGCCGTATGCAGCTGACTGGAGCCAGCCGCGCGGCGTCGCTTTGAGGTAGACGAGACTGCCGTTGGGAATGTCGACCGATTGGTCGGTACGAGGGTATCGCCCGACTGTTGGTGCTGCTGACATGCAGCAGCGGTAAGCATGGCTTTTATCCTTGCGATCGTCGGGGTGGCCTGGTGATCAGGCCCAAGTTGGACCGTGTCCAGTAGGGTTGCGGCGGCCACGATGTTCTGTTGTGGAGTAACGAAGACATCGTGGTCGCCGACTCGGGTTTGGAGGATTTGCTGCTGAGCGGTTTGCTCAGCCTTGCGTAGATCGTCGTTGCGGGCGTGCAGGCGTCTTGCTTCTTCCTCCTGTTGTTGTTGCAGTCGGCAGGCCTCCTCCTCTTGTGGCTCGTGTCGTCGGCATGATTCCTGAATAGGAGTAGAGCCTCTGGATGCCATGAAAATTTCTCGCGGCGGAGTGAAGCTTGCCGAGCTGGTATCCGACTTGGAGTCGGAATCCGACTGGGAGTCGTAGTCCGACTGAGAGTCGTAGTCGGAATAGTTGATGGGGGTGATTACAACTCCGACCTCCCTAGATCCGATCTCGAGCGGCTCGGAGCCGTATCCGAGTCGAACCCAGGGATCGGGTTTGCCGTGTCGGATGTAGATTGTAGATATCCGCGGCGTCGCTGAGTCCGAACGGGAAGTTGACGATCTCTTCCCTTCTCGGCCCGATCTCGGCCGGCTCAGAACCGAGTCCGAGTCGAACACTGAAAGGAAGAGTTGTCCCTGGACTCGGGCGTATTGGAGATCGCCGCAGCATGTCGTCGAAGATTGCCGCAGCGTCGTGCGGGCCGACTAGCGCGGAGTCAGCTGGTTCCTCGGCCGGTTGGATCGGGTCCGTGTCGGCCTGGGTGAGATTGCCGATCTGGTCGGCGACGAAGTCAAGGCTTCTGAGTGCGATTGTATCTCCGGGGGGGAGTTTGCCGCCGTCGACTTCGGTTGCTGGATCCATCGAGCTTGTAGATGTAGATCGCGCCGAATTCCCTACCTGGCGCGCCAACTGTCGATGTTTTACACCGGCAATAAATATATGGGGCTAGTCGGCGGATGGAAACTCGGTGGATTGCAAAGGAACACAGAAGATTTTATACTGGTTCAGGCCCTCGATATGAGGTAATACCCTACGTCCAGTTTGTATGTATTCCTTTGAGGATATACGGTAGTAGTTCTGATGAACTGTATGGCCGTGTGCTTCTATGAGCTTATGAGTGCTCTTCTGCCCTCATGGGGCGCCCTGCCTCCCCTTATATACTGGGGGACAGGGTTACAAGGTAGGAGTCCCCATCGGATTACGACTAGGAGATCTCCCCTTAGAGATATAACGTACCCGACTAGGACTGTATATTCCTTTCTATACAAGGCAAAGTCTGCCGAATCTAGCTATATCTCTAATTACAAGGCTAGGCCCATCCTCTATCCGAGTGGCCCATATGCTTGTCATGAGGTACCCGGGGCCCATGGCACCCACAGACGGCCAGTCGACCTGCTGTAGCTCTTGGGGGAAGGCCGGTACTCCATCTTCATGAGGACTCCGACTCCGACTACGGCGGCGAAACCGCTCGTGGTGGAAGCTGAAGCACTCGTTGTTGTCTTCCCGTCGGCGTTGTTCGTCTTCCCTGCGTTCGCGGTGCCGAGGATTGATGTTCTGCCGAAGATCATGCCGTAGTCGGCCTCGGAGATCCTGATTATCCCGACGGTTGCTTCGACGCTGCCGGTTGTTGGGGTTGCCGAGTGACGTCTGGCGTGACTCCGCGTGCTGCCGACTAGAGCCGGCTGCTCGACGTCGCTTTGAAGTGGATGAGACTGCCGCTGGGGAAATTGACCGACTGGTCGATATGAGTGTGTTGCCCGACTGTTGGTGCTGCTGACATGCAGCAGCGGTAAGCATGGCTTTTATCCTTGCGATCGTCGGGGTGGCCTGGTGATCAGGCCCAAGTTGGACCGTGTCCAGTAGGGTTGCGGCGGCCACGACATTCTGTTGTGGCGTGACGAAGACGTCGTGGTCGCCGACTTTTGTTTGGAGGGGTTGTTGCTGAGCGGTTCGCCTAGCCCTGCGTAGGCCATCGTTGCGGGTGTGCAGGCGTCTTGCTTCTTCCTCCTGTTGTTCTCGCAGTCGGCAGGCCTCCTTCTCTTGTTGCTCATGTAGTCGGCGTGATTCCTGAGTAGGAGAATAGCCTTTGGATGCCATGAAGATTTCTCGTGGCGGGGAGAAGCCTGCTGAACTGCTGTCCGACTTAGAGTCGGAATCCGACTGAGAGTCGTAGTTCGACTGTGAGTCGTAGTCGGAATAGTTGATGGGGGTGATTATAACCCCGACCTCCCTAGATCCGATCTCGAGCGGCTCTGGGCCGTATCCGAGTCGAACACCAGAGGATCGTGTTTGCCGCGTCGGATGTTGTTTGAAGATATCTGCGGCATCGCCGAGTCTGTTCGGGAGATTGACAATCTCTTCCCTTCTTAGCTCGATCTTGGCTGGCTCAAAGCCGAGTCTGAGTCGAACACCGGAGGAAAGAGTTGTCCTGGGACCCGGACAAGATGAAGATTGCCACAGCAAGTCGACGAGGGTTGCTGCAGCGTCATGTGGGCCGACTGGCGCGGAGCCGGCAGGTTCCCTGGCAGATCGGATCGAGTCCGAGTCGGCCAAGGTGAAATTGCCGATCTGGTCGGCGACAAAGTCGAGGCTTCCAAATGAGATTGTATCTCCGGGGGAAAGTTTGCCGCCGTCGACTCCGGTTGCTGGATCCATCGAGCTTGTAGATGTAGATCGCGCCGAATTCCCTACCTGGCGCGCCAACTGTCGATGTTTTACACCGGCAATAAATATATGGGGCTACTCGGCGGATGGAAACTCGGTGGATTGCAAAGGAACACAAGGAGATTTTATACTGGTTCAGGCCCTCGATGTGAGGTAATACCCTACGTCCAGTTTATATGTATTCCTTTGAGGAATTGTGGTGGCGATTCTGATGAACCGTATGGCCGTGAGCTTATGAGTGCTCTTGCCCTCAAGGGGCGCCCTGCCTCCCCTTATATACTGGGGGACAGGGGGTTACAAGGTAGGAGTCCCCGCCGGATTCCGACTAGGAGATCTCCCCTTAGAGATATAATGTACCTGGCTAGGACTGTATATTCCTTATTGTACAAGGCAAGGTCTGCCGAGGGTTACCATATCTCTAATTACAAGGCTAGGCCCATCCTCTATCCGAGTGGCCCATAAGCTTGTCATGAGGTACCCGGGGCCCATGGCACCCATAGTCGGCTTACCACGATATATCTATTTTGTCTATGGTTGCATCAGTTCAGTTTGATCTCATAGATTGATTAGGTATATCACATCACGCGTGCGTAGATCGTATCGGCTTACTGGGTGCGGTTTATCAACAATTTGTGCTGCATCGGTTGGGTCCGACGTACTAAACTGCCAGTAATAAATCGTTCCTGTTAGGTTGATATTTTGTGCGCAAGCGTCTTATCGGGGTGTATAGCCGATAAGTTATCACATTTTACATCACGATCACATCAAATCTATCGGCCTATCGAGGTCTTGTTATCATCATCAGTCTGTAATGCAACGGTTGAGTCCGATCTACTAGACTGACGATAATAACTTTATTCTTAGTAAGCCGATGGGTCTTATGCGGTGTTTTTTATCGGAGTGCTTAGCCGATAAGTTATCTTTTAAATACAGCCGATTATACCGCTTGCTTTGTTATACATTCTTGCCTGCATTACTATTACGATCGGCTAAGGGCTAGCCGATTAGTTTACTATGCCGATCCGAGCGCGAGCACAGGTAGGCTCCCGAGCACAAGCTCAGGTAAGTTTCCGGGCACGATAAGCAGGCGAGGACCCGGGAACGACATCAGGTAAAGACCCAGGCACGAGTACAGGTAAGAACCCCGGCACGGGCACGGACAGCGAACGAAGATTCGGGTGCAGGCACGAGCAAGGGCTCGGGCACGGGTGCGGGCAGTATCTTTGCGGCGACACTAATAATTTTAATCACAATCGGCTAAAATTCATTCAATCTATTTATTTACATGTTCTGTGTATTTTTTATCAGTTTACAGCCGATTTTTGAGCATTCCTTCGATGATCGTCTAGTTTAATATTTGTTTATTATTATGCTATTGCTCATGCCATCATCGGCTTCTAGTCGATGTATAAGTGCTACAGTTCAAATCGGCCGATGAGACGAGCCCAGATCGGCTTCCAGCCGATTGGCTCATTGATCTAACATTTTCTCCTTGTCAATTGCAGGGTCAAATTGACTGGCACGCCTACGAACCTCAAGATTTTAGGACCTGCACTGGAGTGAAGCAAATCTCCCAGGCCTTCGCGTGTCTCCAAGGCGCCGAACAGCCCCGGCGGTTTTCGGCGTCAACACGTTTTTGGCATGCCCGGTGGGACACGAAGTTTCAACACAAAGTCTCGATCGGAATTACAACATGGCTGGAAAAGAAATCAAGACAGACAACGTAATTCCGGTCAACATGGAAGATTTAACAGACAAACAAAAACAGCAAGTTGAGCAAACTATGGCCAATTTTCAGAAGTTTTGCTTGGAATCCTTCAGCATGACAAGACAAGGGCCGATTCAAAAATCACAGTTTCCGAAACCTGTTCTCGTTGGAGAATCGAGCCGTACACCACCTAAAAGTCCACCAGTAAAACCCTTACAGGAGATGGTGAATGAAGCAGTACATCACGCGCTCATCAATCAATCTAGGATTCTGGTGAACACGCTTCATAACCTCATAAAGAAGACAGTGGATGGATCAATTCTTCAAGAGCCTACTCGAGGTCCTGTTTACCTCCCACCAAAGGTTGAACCAAATCAAGTTGCTTACAACATCAGTAGAGACATACTAGAAAACATGTTTACACAGAACCAGACTGGGGGACAACAGGATATTCCTACTGGATATCATCGGTCAGCTTATTATGGGGGATATCAACAGAATTACCTAGGTGGTATTGCCGATTCAGGAAATCATCAGAGAGAATACCCTAGACAGAATCGACAACCAACTCCACCGATACAGTATCAACAGGACAACTTGAGGGAAGAAGATTTATCAACAAGGGTTGCCGAAATAGTAAGGGAACAATTCAGGATCAAGCCCAAGGAGCAGACGTTTATGTATCGGCATCCATATCCTGAGTGGTTCGATAGGGTTCCATTACCACACCGATACAGAGTCCCGGATTTCTCTAAGTTCTCAGGGCAAGACAGCACATCTACAGTAGAACACGTCAGCCGATTCCTGGCACAGTGCGGAGAGGCATCGGCTGAGGAGGCTCTAAGAGTTAGGTTTTTCCCCTTGTCCTTATCTGGATCGGCTTTTACATGGTTCTCTTCATTACCACCGAATTTAGTTCGGGGATGGGCCGATCTAGAAAAACAGTTTCACAAATATTTCTTTGCTGGAATTCATGAGTTGAGACTAACGGACCTGACATCGGTAAGACAGCGACCAGACGAGACGTACCGGAATATATTCAGCGATTTCGGGACGTTAGAAACCGATGTTACACTCTGAATCTGAGCGATGGACATCTGGCCGACTTGGCATTTCAGGGTCTTTTAGTGCCAATTAAGGAGAGATTTTCATCACAAGAGTTCGAGTCCCTGGCGCACCTGGTTCAGAAGGTATCGGCTCATGAAAGCCGGTTTCGGGAGGCGAAAAAAGAGAAATTTCAGAGACGAGTCACTCAGGTGCAATTTTATTCATCGGACTCAGACAATGAGGGATCCGATGCTGAGGTTGGATTGGCGGAATGGGCTAGAAACAAAAAATTAGTATCTTGCCCGTGGGTCAAGAATATCGGCAAAGAGGAGCGATATGACTTTGACATCAATAAAGCCGATAAAATCTTCGACTTGCTACTACAAGAGAAGCAGATACAACTTCCGCCAAATCATGTGATTCCATCAGCCGAAGAACTGAAGAAGAAAAGATATTGCAAGTGGCACAATACTATATCGCATCACACTAACGAGTGCAAGGTTTTTCGGCAATAAATTCAATCGGCTGTCGAGCAGGGAAGAATCAAATTCGAAGACAAGAAGCGATGAAGATTGATGGGCACCCGTTCCCCGTAAACATGGTCTATGCAGGATCATCGTCAAGGGCTCAAGCCAATGAAGGAAGGCATCAAAGGTACAAATCAAGGATTACTTCATCGGATATGAGGAACAGAGGGCTGAGACAGAAAGATATAATCCGCATTGGAATTGCCCGTTCTTCCGATTCTGCTGGGATCAAGGGACGAGATTGCCATCGATTGAAGATTGCCCCGTGTGTAGTAATATGGGGAATCGGCATGATCAGCGGGAAAGGTTTTCGCAGGATCGGCCGCTTGGGAAAAAGGCATCGGTTCATAGCCGATTAGGGCCGATCCATGAAGAGTTCTTTGAAGAGAATGATGAAGAGGAAGTACATGAAAAACAGATCAAAAATCCTCAGTGGTGTCCTAGCGGAATATTCACAAAGAATCAGAAGAGAAGGGCACAACAGCTACGACACCGAGAGCAACAGGAAGAACAGAGGCAAGATCAAGAGGAAGCCGATCATCGTCACAAGAGAACCAAACAAGTATGGCGAGTGAAGAGGAAGGACGATGAAGTTGATCCATCGGCTCCAGTGAACATGGTTTTCTTTTTTCCTCGGGAATATAAAGCACTTTCATCGGACGAGAAAGGCCATGAAGAAGTTTTCGCTCAGCTAACATTGCAACCCGATCAGGCTGTATTTGATAAACCTAAGGAATCAGAGCATCGGCACTTAAAGCCATTATATATCAAGGGCTATGTGAATGGGAAGCCGATGACAAAGATGCTAGTTGATGGGGGAGCAACTGTTAATCTAATGCCTCATGCTACGTTTCGGAAATTGGGGAAAACTGCCGAAGATTTAATCAAGACAAATATGGTGCTAAAAGACTTCGGTGGGAATTCATCAGAGGCGAAAGGCGTATTAAACGTGGATTTGACAGTGGGAAATAAGACGTTACCTACCACGTTTTTCGTCATCGATGGAAAGGGGTCATATAGTTTGCTTCTTGGCAGAGACTGGATTCATGCAAACTATTGCGTGCCCTTGACGATGCATCAATGTTTGATACAATGGCAAGGAGATCAAGTCGAGGTAGTCCTAGCAGATCGGTCGACCAATATTGCAATGACCGATTTGCCAGTCTGGGAAGCTGATGGTGTTGATTGCTTGTCTGGAAAAACGTGGGAAGGGGATTTTCTCAAGGTCACCAGCCAAGGGATACAGCCGATTCAGCAAGTCGGCTCTGAACTGTTACTCTGATATGCTCCACTGAAGACTTCGAGGGGAAACTGGGGTAAGGATTTACGTCGGCCGATGATTTAGAGGAGATCGACATAGGACCAGGAGATAAGCCAAGGCCGACATACATAAGCAAAAAGTTATGTCCTGAACTTCGAGAAGAATTGATAACACTGTTGAAGGAGTATCGGGATTGTTTCGCTTGGGAGTACCATGAGATGCCAGGATTAAGCTGATCAATTGTTGAACATCGGCTGCCCATTAAACTAGGATATCGGCCATTCAAACAGGCTCCAAGGAGATTCAAGGCAGAATTATATGAGCCAATCAAAGCAGAAACCACAAGGTTGTATGATGCCAAGTTTATAAGGCCATGCCGATATGCTGAGTAGGTTTCTAATATCGTCTCGGTGGAGAAGAAAAACGGAAAATTGAGGATATGTATTGATTTTTGGGATCTGAATAAAGCTACCCCCAAGGATGAATACCCAATGCCGATAGCGGATTTATTGGTGGATGCAGCGTCAGGCCACAAAATTATTAGCTTCATGGACGGCAATATAGGATACAATCAGATTTTTATGGCTAAAGAAGATATACATAAGACTGCGTTTCGGTGTCCTGGAGCTATCGGTTTGTATGAGTGGGTAGTAATGACTTTTGGATTGAAGAGTGCCGGTGCGACTTATCAGAGAGCGATGAATTATATATTTCATGATCTCATCGGCTTGTTAGTGGAAATTTACATCGACGATGTGGTGGTTAAGTCTAAGAGTGAGGAAAGCCATATAGCCGATTTATGGAGAGTGCTGGAAAGGGCAAAGAAGTACGGACTAAGGATGAATCCCAATAAATGTGCGTTTGGTGTATTGGCTGGGCAGTTTTTGGGTCTTATGGTTCATGAGCGAGGAATTGAAGTTAGTCAGCGGAGCATCAGAGCCATCAAGACCACGGAACCACCCAGCAACAAAACAGAGTTGCAGTCATTGATCGGCAAGATTAATTTTGTGAGGAGATTCATATCAAATTTGTCAGGGAGAATTGAGTATTTTACTCCATTATTGAAGTTGAAAGCCGATCAAGAGTTTGTGTGGGGGGCAGCGCAGCAGAAGGCATTTGACGAGATCAAGAACTATCTGAGTTCCCCACCTATTTTAATTCCGCCACAGAAAGGAGTGCCGTTCAAGTTATACTTATCAGCCGATGAGAAATCCATCGGGTCTGTTTTGATACAAGAATTTGAGGGGAAGGAGCGAGTTGTGTTTTATCTGAGCAGAAGGCTTTTGGATGCTAAAATGAGATATCCTGCGGTGGAGAAATTATGTCTTTGTTTATATTTCTCGTGTACAAAGTTAAGGCATTATATCCTATCGGCTGAGTGTACAGTGGTTTGCAAGCCCGATGTGGTCAAATATATGTTGTCGGCTCCAGTCTTGAAAGGGCGAGTTGGTAAATGGATTTTTGCTTTGACAGAGTTCGACTTGAAATATGAATCGGCTAAAGCAATCAAGGGACAAGCGGTGGCCGATTTCATTATACAACACAGAGGGGCTCATGAAGATTATGTGGAGCCGATCCCATGGACTTTGTTTTTTGATGGATTGGTTTGCAAGCATGGATCTGGTATCGGCTTGGTCATTATATCGCCTCGGGGGGCAAGTTTTGAGTTTGCCTTTACAATTAAACCTTATCGGACTAATAATCAAGCAGAATACGAGGCGGTATTAAAAGGACTTCAACTTTTAAAGGAGATTGGAGCCAATATTATAGAGATTGTTGGTGATTCTTTGTTGGTGATCAAGCAGTTATCTGGAGAATATGAGTGCAGGGATGATGTTTTGAGATCATATTATGAGGAATGTACAGATTTGTTAAAAGATTTCAAGATGGTATCAATAGATCATATTCCTAGGGAGCAGAATTTAGAAGCCAATGATCTTGCACAGATTGCTTCTGGTTATCGGCTGAATAGGCAGGTTGAGGTTGAAATAGCCGGTAATGACATTCAAGACAAGGCCGATGACTGAAGACAGGAAATAATTGGTTATCTGCAAAATCCGTCGCAATCGGTTTCTAGGAAAATTCGGTATAAAGCTACTAAGTATGTGTTGCTTGATGGGGATTTATATTATCGAACTTTTGAGGGAGTTCTGCTTAGATGCCTAAATTTGGAAGAAGCCAAAGTGGTTATGTGCGAGGTGCATGAAGGCGCTTGTGGGACTCATCAATCGGCTCATAAGATGAAGTGGTTGCTGAGAAGAGTAGGATATTTTTGGCCGACAATGCGGGAAGATTGCTTCAGGTACTATAAAGGGTGTCAAGATTGTCAGAAATTTGGAAATGTACAGCGAGCACCAGCATCGGCTATGAATCCTATCATCAAACCGTGGCCGTTCAGAGGATGGGGAATTGACATGATCGGCGGAGGTTTATCCTCCATCGAGTAAGAAGGACATAAGTTCATATTGGCGGTGACAGAATTATTTTACCAAGTGGGTAGAGGCGATTCCTCTGAAGAAAGTTACGTCCAAGGAAGCGATCGAGTTTGTAAAGGAGCATATAATTTATCGGTTTGGAATTCCTCAGACGATAACTACTGATCAGGGATCTGTCTTTGTGTCCGATGAGTTTCAACAGTTTTGCTGCCAGTATGGGAATCAAGTTATTAAATTCATCACCTTATTATGCTCAAGCCAATGGACAGGCGGAAGCTTCTAACAAGAGTTTGATCAAGTTGATTAAGCGGAAGATTGATGAGCAACCGCGTCGATGGCATACTACATTAGCCGATTCATTATGGGCCTATCGGATGGCATGTCATGGATCTACTCAGGGTGGCCACTTACCAACTTAGTATATGGACATGAGGCGGTTTTGTCCCTGGGCTGGGAAACTAACATCGGCTCTAGGAGGCATTTCTTTGTAAAATCAATTGACAACCGATGATTATTATAAACTTAATGACAGATGAACTTGAAGATTTGGCTCAGAATCGGTTAAGGGCATTAGAGAGGATAAGGAAAACAAGGCCTAAGGCAGCTCGGCATTACAACAAAAAGGTGATGAATAAAATCGTTTGCCGAGGAGATCTTCTGTCTGGAATGTTTGATTTTGCCGATCGGGTCCAGAGATAGTATAAGATTCGGAAAATGGTCGCCTAATTGGGAAGGGCCCTATCGGATTAATCGTTGTGTGCCTGGTAATGCCTATGTATTAGAGGATCTTGACGGGACGGAATTTGCTAAAGCACTTAACGGGAAATATCTCAAGAAATACTATCCTAGTGTTTGGATCAACTCTTAAATCGGTTAAGTGCAGCCAATTTCTAAAATAGTTCAGAAAGCCGATGTTTTTGCATCGCCTAAAGATAGCCGATATCAATCGATATCGCCTTTAGATCAAACAAACAGAAATGTTATCAAGGGTGAAAGAAGCAGGCAACAGAGCCGATCAAGATATATTACAGCACAACTAGCATGTTTCGTGAAGCCATCGGTCATTAATTTACATGAATTTTTGGATTGTTTCGATTGCATGCGGGCGGATTTGGTCAATCTCATTAATAGCACGGATGTCGTCTTCATCGGAGCCTGGGATGGTCTTCCGATTTTTGCGCCGATGAACGACTTGACGCACCGTTGCTGCAACCTTAGCCTCTTGGTCTTGTATAGCTTGTGTTAGGCCGATAAGCTGGGATTCTGTTGCTTCAAGATCCGTGCGAACTTTTTCAAGTTCTGCTAGCAAATCGGCCTCCTTTTTCTTCAGTTGGTCCAGCTTGGATTGGAGCTCTTGAGGGGCAGTTACCATGTTATCAAGCTTTTTCTTTTCTGATTGGGCTGCCAGCCGATCGGCTTGGATGTCTTGGGTTATCTTCTGTTGGTCAGCACGATCGGCTATGCGCTGTCTAAGCTTGATGAGTTTGAATCTGTGAGATTCTAGGTATGCCGCGGGAGTCAGTGCGTCGATGAGTTCTTCGGGCAGATGGTGTTCAATCTTTGCAAGTCTTGCCCGGATCGGCCCGCAGTCTTCCACTAGTGCATCGATCGGATTTTCCAGCCAGCTGATGATGCTCGTTAAATACTCACGCACATCGGCTGGGAAGGATGGCTTGGTTGCTGCGCTGGTGGCTGTTGCGTCTTCTGCCTCTAAGTACTTGCCGATGTGTTGACGCTGAAAACCGCCGGGTGTTGCCAAAAAGCTTGCTGACGATCTGGTTCGGCGCCTAGAGACATGCGAAGGGCTGGGAGATCTGCTTAGCTCCAGTGCAGGTCCTAAATTATTGAGGTTCGTAGGCGTGCCAGTCAATTTGACCCAGCAATTGACAAGGGAGATAGAAAATATTAGCCAACAACCCAATCGGCCGACAGACTGATGTAGACTCCTTCCACCGATTGCCGATAGCTCCTGTACCGAATTCCCCTGATCCGATTGCCCGACTTGCCCGGGCCCTCACCTGTGTCCGCGCCCGGGTCTTCGCCTGTTGCCCATGCTCGGGTTCTCGTGTCCGGGTACGCGGTCAACAATACTTGCGCATCGGCTAAGAAACCGATAATATAGTCGATGATAATATAAACAGATAAAAAGCCAGCCGACTGATAAATAAACACTTGGGCATCGGCTAGAGGCCGATGATATAGTAGATAGGCAAAATAATGAATATAGTGCAGTCGGCTTTATGTGGTACATAAAAGAATTGCAATATAAGTTAGCCGATTACTGATAGAACATGTGTATCGGCTGGGAAGCCGATGATAGTGTAAAACAAAGACGCAATCGGCTGTGATAACAGATAACCTATCGGCTAAGCGCTCCGATAGAACATCGCATAAAACCCATCGACCCATCAAGGATAAACTTATCATTATCAATCTAATAGTTCAAACCTAACTGATGCAGCACAGATTAATAATGATAAAAGAACCTCGATGAGACGATAGACCTAATGCAACTGTGATGTAATAAGATAACTTATCGGCTATACATTCCGATAAGACGCTTGCATGGAAACCATCAACCTAGCAGGAACGATTTATCACGAGCAGTTTAGTAGGTCGGACCCAACCGATGCAGCACAAACTGATGATAAATCGCTCCCAGTAAGCCAATGAAGACTATGCACGTGTGATGTGGTATACCTGATCGGCCTAAGAGATCGAACCGAACCGATGCAGCCGTAAACAGAGCAAATACACCTGGGTAAGGGGTGACGAGTCTTACCCTCTCGCAGGAGTTCGGACCTAACCGATGCAGCCCCGCTCGAGAAGCAAGAACCCGTCGAAAGGGTGGCGATGCGCCGAAGTTTATTGATCGTTGTGATGATTTACAAGCTACCCGGGCATACGTATATATACCCCGAGTTATTACAGTCCTAATAGGACACGGCACACAATTTCCTATCTATAAAAGGAAAACTAACAAGTCCTGATCGGACACGAGATCAGGTTTCTCTAAAAAGTATTAAAACTACCTAATTTACAGGTAAGGTAATTGACTGCCATATCGTGGTCTTCACGATTCCTTCTCAAATCCGGCTTCTTCTGGATTAATTTCCTCCGGTTGATATAGCTTCTTTCTTTACCGAATCTGATATGAGCCATGCCAAATTTTGGCGTTAACATGATGTCAAAAGAGAACAAATCAGCTAAGGACTGCAAAATTAACATCGGTAAAAGAATCAGTAAAGAGTTAAAAGTGAAGTATGGGCATAAAGAGATTACCTGAGGAAGGACTTCGGCAGCTTGGGTGGCATCGGCTTCAGGGGGATGAGTAGGTTGTTCTTCGGGGTGGCTGATGTCAGGCGATGAAGTAGGAACAGTCTCATCGACGGCTTGAGGACTTGGTGCTGAGATTGGGGCAATTGGAGAAGTCATCGGCTCGGTGCTTGGAGGGATGTCGGCAGAAGATTGAGGTTCAGGGGCCGATGGCTCGAGCTGAAAATAAAATTGATGAAAAAAGATGGAAAAACGAGTAATGATATCAAGACTTAGCACGTACCTGTGGAGATGAAGGGGCCGATGTCTGGGGAGTAGGTGGCGTCGTGACCATGACATCGGCACTTGTTTTCTGCTTCTTGAGAGAAGGGCGATGCGCCAGCTTCTTACGTTTTTGTCCTGTCGGCCGGGGCGCCTGGAGGAGAGCCGATGGAGAGGGAGCATCGCGCCCTAAGTTCGGAGTGGCCGATGGGGGTTGATACAGAATCGGCCGACCACTATTGCTTGTCGTTGGGGGCTCGACGTTGACAGCCTGCAAAATTAGGAGTGAGAGATGATCGGAGATGATGATTAAAGCTTATGGGTATTACCTCTTCGTCAAATTCGATGTATTCAGCATCAAGGCGAGAACAGTAATGGGTGGCTGCTAAGCTGAATAGATGTTTCTTCCATTCTGACCACCATCGGACGAAAAGCTTTGTGTTAGCAGTGCAAACATTCACCTTGGTGGCGGTACCTAGAAGTAGGGATTCTGTTAAGGTCCGCATCCGATCATACTCTAGGGCGTTGTTGACGGTGCCCCGGGCCTGAAGTTTGTCAATGAAGAATAGGCTGATCGGAAGTTGACCAAGGCCAAGCTGACGGGAGCCGACCGATGGGTGGTAGAATTCATATGACGGTTGCAATCGGCCTAGAGAAAAGCCAGTTGGCAGCAGACAAGGGGTAATGGCCGATAGGAATATGGCCTTCGACTCATCATTTTCCAAAGCATCAAGCGGGTCAAAATTGGAAGGCATCTCGAATGACGATGCATCATTGTATGCGAACCAGAGAGTGGCCTCCTTGGTGAAGCCGTAATAGAACCCCTTGAACCATTGGCTAAGTCCAGCGGGTGTTATCTTGCCACCAGAAAGAGCCGATGCAGCTTCGCCCATGGAGATACATCAGCGATAAATGGGATCCTAGTCTTCTGTATGATCGGCTGGAAAGGATTGGTTGAGAAAAGAAGTCCCAAAGAAGGCCTTGGAGGTGTAGACATTGAGCCAGAGTTGCACAAACCACCAAGGACCCCCAATATGGCCGATGGGCTGGCCGGCCGATAGCTTGGTTGCTACTTGGTGAAGCAGCTGATAAGTGGCGCCAAGGAGGTACTGCCCCAAGGGGATCTGTTTCCGATCGGCCAAGCACTCTGCCAGACATTGCATGTTGATTGTTGGGCCGAGGGTTGCACCACCAAAGACAAACCGCTCCAGCCACAAGTTCAAAAAGGCGACATGTTCCCGGTTGTCGACTGGTCCAGTTCCCTTGTTATGGATTGATATATACTTGGACCAGCCACCAATGTTCTTCGCTTGGAGCCGATGAGCAGGCTTGAATTAGAGCTTGAAGGGGTCGATGTAGCTCGTCGTATCGAGGCAAGTGAGCATAGTCACATCCATCAAGGTGGGAGTCATCGGCCCGTGCCCGAACATGAAGATGTTGAGGGCGTCAGACCAGAAGTATGAGGCCGATGCAAGCAGAGGTTCATTCCTTTCCATATCGGCTAGAGAGAGGTTGATGCAGTGGCCGATATGTGATTCTTCCCAGAGGGTTCTCTTCGCGGCCGATACTCTGATATACCAATCTCTCCACCCAGGCAGCTTGCTCGGCCATGACCTGAAGCTATTGGTCCAGTCACTAACCAACATGGCGGAGTTCTTAAAAGGAATGCGTTGGGTCTCGGCGCTGATGAAATTTGTGGGATCCTCACTACCCATTGGGCCGTGGTAGAAGAAATCCGGGTAGATGGCGGCTGGGATCAGACCTTGGTTCCTGAGGTGCTACAATGAACAAGAACACGACGAAGAACAGGTAAACAACATGGTAGATTGGATTCATCTAGGCTGCAGATCGGAAAAAACAGTCGGGCAGAAAGATTACCTCGGGGACTGCGGATGCTGATGCCATCGCGAGAGAGGAAGAAGATGCAGGAATCAACGGCCAAAGAAAAGGGCTGCGACGGTTCGTCTGGGTTCGCTGGAGCTTGTCGAAGTTTTGGAGGATGAAGCGGTGGTGCTCTGTAATGATCACAATTTTCGTTTGTGCAAAACTAATTTAATAAAAAGCTAAGTTCAAAAATTTGGCTCTTTAATCGACTTAGAATTTTTGTGCCATGTGTGATCTCAAGAAAATCCTCAAAATATTCAAAACAGCCCTAGAACCTCTGTAGAAGCCACCTAAATTTTTGCAAAATTTTTAAACCCCATTTGAGCCAGTTTCAAAAATCCAAACCTTCAAAAGTCTATTCAAATTTATCTCTGGAAAAGATCAAATTCTACTGTTCGAGTCGGGCCCCCTTCTCTCAATCTCGGCCTGCTCCTGTTTTCCTCTCTGTCGGCCTGCTCGGCCGCTGGCGCGTGCACGGGGACTTAATCCTCACGGGCCCCGCGTGTCAGCCGCCCTCGCCCTGCTCGCTGTCTCAGCCACCCGATGCAGCCGCGTGGACGGCCGAGATCAGCGCTGCCGCCCGACCCCGCCTGTCAGTCCCGTCGTCGACCTCACCTTCTTCCTCCTCCAGCCGATCGCGCTTCCTCTGGAAATCTCCCGAACCCGCTCCCTGTGCTCTCCCTGTTCAGAGCCTTACCGCCCGGTCGGCCTTTAAAATCGCGCGGACAACATCATTCACCACGCCGCCCGCCGCCCGCCGCTCAGCGCGAAACACGCTCCGCCATCGCCGCTGCAAGCTCGCGGTCAAAAAGCTAAGCCGCCGCCGCTCTCTCCCTCCCCTCTCTCGGTGCCGAACCTCGGAGACGATGCGCACGCCCGGGTGCCTCGTCCTAGCCCTTCATCATCTTGTCCCCGTCCCATCTTTGCCGCCGCCGCCCATGACGCGAGCCACAGTGGGCCGGCGCCATTGATGCGCCTCGCCAATCGAGCTCGAGCTTATCTCCTCCCGGCCTCCACCCTCTGTCCGCTAGCGCCGGAGCTCTTCTATAAATGGAGCAGCCCTCCCCCTTCTTTCGGACACCAAGCAACCAGCCCCAGCAAGCCAAACACCGACAACCTCTCTCCACCGCCGCCATTAGAGCACTGACCGAGCTCCCACCACCGCGACTGACCACCGCTGACCAATCCACCACCACCACCAAGTTCCCAGAGCCACACCGAACCTCCTCCGCCCTCCCTCACCGCCGATTAGCCCCTAAACCCAAAACGCCCAAATTCCACCGCCGCCGTCCGCCGTCACCGACCATCCAGCCCATGCCCCAGCCCGTGCCCGTGCTCCAGCCCGTGCCCGTGCCCCTCCAGCCCGTGCTCTCCAGCCCGTGCCCGTGCCCCTCCATCCCGTGCCCCAATCCGAGTCTCTCTCTTTTCTCTGTCATCCTGGTCCCACTCGCCAGCCCCTGTTCCTCTCTCTCCCTCCTGACCCAAGGGACCCCACCTGTCAGCCTCTGAGCCTATTCCTTTTCCTTTTTATTTCTTTTCTTTCCTAAAATTTTTTTTTTCAGAAAATAGATCAAACTTCAAAAATTCATAACTTTTAAACCGTAGCTCCGTTTGAACCCATTCAACTCTCAAAATTTTTCTAAAATTGAGATCTACGCATTGGCACTATTAGTTGTATTAAATAGGTCCTGATTCTTGGTGTTTTGCTTAATTTCTTTTGCATCGCATAGAGGCCGTTCCCGACGAGTCGCCGGAAGAGGATTTTGTCGAAGATCCGCAGGACCTCGAGCAAGGCAAGTCACCCTTGACCATGTTGGACCCATGATTTAAAATCTATTTTATTAAAAAAAAACTTGCATAAATAGGAGCACGACTGTTTTCGGCCACAGTTCGTAACCGAATCTGTTCGGCCTAACCTAATTGCTGCATTTTACCCGCCTTGAATAAATTGATGCCCTGTCCCTTGTAACCATGTCATCTTGATGTTCGTACTTGGGTATGAATATCGATGACCCCCTTTTCCCAAAATAAAATACTACGATGGGAAAAACTAGGGTTTTAATAAAATGATTTACAAAATCCTCGACACCCTTGGTCGAGAGAGTTTGCGAAATAAAATGGTTTTGTGAAACCTGGTCGGGGGTTGTCGCTGCCTGTGTGGCTCCGACTTCTCCGGGCTTTTAAGGACCGTTTCCTTGAGGAATTGCACTGAGCATTTTACAGTGCGACCACACGGGTGGTATGGGACACCCCTGGCCGAGTAACTAGTGTTCCCAGGATGGTTGTCGGTTGCTAATAAATGTGGGACTGGCTGGGTGCCAAGAGGGCGATATACCCCCGTCCCTGAGTACAGGAAATGAGTTCCTGGTACTTGGTTGAGTCTGAGCCACCCATTTATAGGGCAGCGTGCTATCCTGGGAAGGCTTTCGGAAAGGCCCTGTCGCGAACCTTCCCTACTGACGAGTGTGGGAAGTAAGCTCGCGTCGTGTGGGTAAAGCGTGCGATCTTTGCAAAGATTAACTGAACTGTTCGAACAGCCGTGGCCCACGGTTATGGGCAATGTGAAGTGATTCTCTAGCGTTAGACTTTTATTTACAAATATTGTGCAATTGTTTTGCGGGTTGGGAATCGTGACCAGAATCGGTCTGTGTGACGATGGATGGCCTGTGTGGCCTGAAACGGGCCTGTGTGACCCGGGGTGTCGGATGACACCGGAGTTTGGTTGTTTGAGTTGAAAGTGGAATTGAGAGCAAGAAAATCCATCTGAATAGGAGGTCACCAGAGGAAGGTACGCTCTGAAATTAGAAAATCGGCGTGACAAGTCTCTGACTTGTGGAATGGGTCGAGACGCGAGTCTCTTCCGACTAACTTTAACTGTGGTGAGTTGTTGCAAAGCAACTCACGGAATGGATTGAAGCGTGGAGCTTTTTTCCGACAACTTGAAGAGCACACTTAGAGTTTGAAACCTCAGAACCCTTTGAAAATCACTTTGTGAAACTAACCCTAACCTTTCCTTGCTATGCCTTGCATGCACAATATTTCGTGACTTGCTGAGTACCCTTTGTTTCGTGTACTCACCCTTGCTAAATTTTACTCCCAGAAGCCTATGAAGATGAAGACCCGACCTCAGCCAGTTCTAACCAGGATCAATCGAGTACGAGGAGTTTTAGGGTTTCGGTCTAGGTCCCCAAGCCGTTGCTTGTGGGTATAGGGCTACCCATGTATTTTCGCTGCAATCTTTTGTACTGTATCGTTGCACGTCTCGGGTTCTGTCCGAGGCTGCAACTTTATGAACATGGCTATGTATGATAAATAAAGCAGGTTTGGGCTGTGATCCACCGATGTCCTGTATGTACCAGCTGGTCTCCTAGGACTGGTACAGGTATTACAGGTAATGGCGTTCCTCCTCTGTTGACCTGTACGGGTTAACAGGAGAGGGGCGTTACAGAGGTGGTATCAGAGCCTAGGTTTGGCCCCTAGGAACGAAACCCCACATTAGGAGGCCCTAAGGACAATACGTTCCAAAAACTATTTGCGAAATCTTAAGACTCTCTTACTTCTTTCTCCCTTAGTAAATTTTTGAAAATATACTAACTCTCTTCTTTTGTTTTCAACTTGTAGATGGCGTTAGCAACAACTCATCCTCTCCTACGGAGAAGGCCAGGGAGGCTTCGTCGAGATTCTCGAGATCTGGCTTCACTACTTTGGATACCCCTCCACACTTTGCAGGATTCACCACCAACACCGTACCTCCCCGTTGCCGCCTTACTCTCCGCCTCTACCCCCTCCGCCCCGAGTTACGCCGTCACCGTTTCGTGATGGTGAGGCCTACACTCCAGCTTGCCTACCAGGATGTGGCCTTCGCGGCCATTCGTCGTCTCTGTGACCAGTACTACCTCTCCTTGACTCCTTCATTTTTGCTTCTTCCTACTGTGGGTGCCATGGGCCCCGGGTACTCATGACAAGCATATGGGCCACTCGGATAAGAGGATGGGCCTAGCCTTGTAATTTAGAGATATAGCTAGATTTCGGCAGACTTCGCCTTCTATAGAAAGGAATATACAGTCCTAGTCGGGTGCGTTATATCTCTAAGGGGAGATTCTCCTAGTCGTAATCCGATGGGGACTCCTACCTTGTAACCCTGTCCCCCAGTATATAAGGGGAGGCAGGGCGCCCCATGAGGGCAGGTGCACATAAGTTCATCAGAACCACCACCGTATATCCTCAAAGGAATACATACAAACTGGACGTAGGGTATTACCTCACATTGAGGGCCTGAACCAGTATAAAATCCCTCTGTGTTCCTTTGCAATCCACCGAGTTTACATCCGCCGACTAGCCCCATATATTTATTGCCGGTGTAAAACATCGACAGTTGCGCGCCAGGTAGGGGGATCGGCGCGATCTACATCTACAAGCTCGATGGATCCAGCAACCGAAGTCGTCGGCGGCAAACTCTCCCCCGGAGATACAATCGCATTCAGAAGCCTCGACTTCGTCGCTGACCAGATCGGCAATCTCACCCAGGCCGACGCGGACCTGATCCAACCGGTCGAGGAACCAGCTGACTCCGCGCCAGTCGGCCCATACGACGCTGCGGCAAACTTCGACGACATGCTGCGGCGATCTCCAATACGCCCGAGTCCAGGGACAACTCTTCCTTCCAGTGTTCGACTCGGACTCGGTTCTGAGCCGGCCGAGATCAGGCCGAGAAGGGAAGAGATCGTCAACTTCCCGTTCGGACTCGGCGACGCCGCGGATATCTACAATCTACATCCGACGCGGCAAACCCGATCCCCTGGAGTTCGACTCGGATACGGCTCCGAGCCGCTTGAGATCGGATCTAGGGAGGTCGGAGTTACACTCATCCCCATCAACCATCCCGACTTCGACTCGAAGTCGGACTCCGACTTCCAGTCGGACTACGACTCTAAGTCAGATAGCAGCTCGGCAAGCTTCTCCCGCCACGAGAAATCTTCATGGCATCCAAAGGCCTCTAACTCCTACTCAGGAATCCACGCCGACTACACGAACAAACAAGAGGAGGAGGCCTTGCCGTTGCGAGAACAACAGGAGGAAGAAACAAGACGCCTGCACGCCCGCAATGAACGGCCTACGCAGGGCTGGGGCGACCGCTCAGCAACAAACCCTCCAAACAAAAAGTCGGCGACCACGACGTCTTCGTCGCGCCACACAGAACATCGTGGCCGCCGCAACCCTACTGGACACGCTCCAACTTGGGCCTGATCACCAGGCCACCCCGATGATACGCAAGGATAAAAGCCATGCTTTACCGCTGCTGCATGTCAGCAGCACCAACAGTCGGGAGATACCCTCATACCGACCAACCGGTCGGGCATCCCCAATGGCAGTCTCGTCTATCCTCAAAGCGACGCCGAGTGGCCGGCTCTAGTCGGCTGCACACGGAGTCACGCCAAACGTCACTCGGCAACCAAAACCACAACCGGCAACGTCGAAGTGACCGTCGGGACACCGGGAATCTCCGAGGCCAACTATGGCGTGATCTTCGGCAGGACACCAATGCTCGGCGCCGCGAACGAGAAAGACGGGCAACGCCAACTGGAAGACGAGAACGAGCATTTCGGCCTCCACCACGAAGCGGTTTTCGCCGCAGTAGTCGGGGTCGGAGTCCACATGAAGACGGAGGCATACCAGCCTTCACCCAGGAGCTACAACAGGTCGACTGGCCAGTCGGCGTAAGCCTACAAGCATCAACAAATACGATGGCAAGACCAATCCCGAGTCCTGGCTCACGATCTACACTCTGGCGATCCCGAGCAGCTGGGGGAAATCACAAAGTCATGGCTAACTACCTCCCAGTTGTCTAGCCGACTCAGCGAGGACATGGCTAACAGGACTCCCAAAGCGATCAAATCGGCTCTTGGGGAGAACTCCGGGAACGGTTCATCACCAACTTCCAGGGAACATACGAGAGGCCATCTTCCGTACCACCTATATCAGTTGCGCCAAGGAAGAACGAGTCTCTTCGTGACTTCATCAAGAGGTTTCTGAGAGGAGGAACTCAATCCCGAACGTCAAGGATGAGGTCGTCATCGCCGCCTTTCGAAAAGGAGTCAAAGACACCTCGTTCATCGACAATTCACACGGAAGCCTCCAACTCTGTCAAGGCCTATTCGACATGGCAAACAAGTACGCCGACTCGCGCCCACGCTGTTGCTGGGCCCTCGATGACAACAAGTCACCCTGACAGAAGAAGCGGGACGACACCGACGACGCGGTCCCGACTAAAGCTGGGAATCGCAAACGCAAGTCAGACGGCTCTATTGTGGCAGTCGGTCACAATCGTCTTCGACTTTCAACAACTGAAGATTATCAGGACAACAAGTGACATGCTCGGGGGCTCACAAGCTCAAACGCAAGGATGGCATCCCCACTCCAAAATACCGAACAGCTAAGTCGCTTCCTGATAAATATTTCTTCACTCGGCTTTACCAATGCCGCAGCCGCTTACACCTAATAGGTGCACAAGCCGCACTCTTCTCTGTTTTTGCTCTTAAATGATTGCAAAAGTACTCGAGTAGCATAAATCTCGATCCGTGAAACTCTGCTCCATGTAAGACGAACTCAAGTCACCCAAAACGCGTGTCTGGGAAAGAGCCATGAGCTAACTCCCGACGCTAGGGGGCTATGACTAGTCGGGTAGAGTGCTTAAACGTAAGGGGTCAACTACTCGAGGAAATTAATATCAAAAAGAGGAAGAACACGTATTTACATACATTGTAAAATACATTTTATTCGGGTGATTATTTCCATCATCAGATGCTACTCATCCGATATTTTTATATTGCAGGCCCAGCTCCGGATATGCGTGACAGGAACTCAGGGCTGCGAGCCTATCTCCTACGCTCGGGGGCTGGACAAGTCTGCCAAAATACACTCGGGATGCTCCATGAGGGCTACTTACTGAGTACTTGCGCCAGTCGGGACGTCATCTTCCTCGGCTACGCTCCATGCGAGCTAATAACCGGCCTCCGGCGCCAGTCGGGGCTGTGTACTACTCGGCTAAGTAGGGTACGCCCCATGAGGGTCGCCAGCCGAATCTACGCTAATGCTAGGTTCGGGTACCCTTATCCGGCTTTACCGAAGTCAGAGAAGACTATGTCGTCAAAGCACATCCGGAGTTCCCATGCACCGCGTCACACCTGGGGAGAGCGAGCAGATTCTGCAATTATACCTACTTAGGCGTCTGTGGCAACCAAGATGCATCCGGAGCATAAGTCGGAAGACTTGCAGACGAGGATTCCTCTGGCTGATTGCGGTTACCAACGCCGCCATACTCATCTACATGCGATGGATGCTACTTCTATAGAGCTATGCTGGGTAGGTTGGTTCAGGCCGACTTACTTGGTAATAGCCACCAAGACATGAGTTTCCTACAGTAGCATGCTCCATGTGGGCCGCCGCAGGCTGAGTTAAATTATAGCGCTGGTGCTACCCACAGGAACCGATGAGGTAAACAGATATGCTTCATGAGAGCCTTATTGCTAACATATATGTTTGGGTATCTGTCTTATCCACCAGGTCTCGAGGATACATCCTTACAAGGATCACAAGCTGGTCTCATTAAATTGGAGATGCAGGTATCTCTCTCGAGTACACCTAACCACGTAATGGATTTATTTTCATACAGTGGTACGGCCTACATGCGTGGCCACCAGTTGCCATGAGCAGCATTTATTCCCCTGACATGACGCGGATGAGTCTAACTTTTCGAGTAGTACACTACTCGGGAGAGACTATAAAAATTCTCATTCCCGCTGACATGACGCGGATGAGTCTAACTTTCGAGGGTAGTACATACTCGGGAGAGACTATAAAATTCTCATTCCCGCTGACATGACGCGGATGAGTCTAACCTTCGAGTAGTGCACTACTCGGGAAAGACTATAAACAATCTTCCAGCTGACGAGCTGAAGAGTCTAACTTTCCGAATGGGACGCCACTCGGGAAAGACTATAAACCCTTTTCCAGCTGACATGAAGCTGACGAGTCTAATTTTCGAGTAGTATATTACTTGGGAAAGACTATAAATAATCATCCCGGCTGACATGATGCCGACGAGTCAAATTTTCGAGTAGTATACTACTCGGGAAAGACTATAAACACCCCCTTTCCAGCTGACATGATGCTGAAGAGTCCCATATACGAGTAGCATCCTACTCGGTAAGACTATAAACACACATTCCGACTGACATGAAGTCGAAGAGTCCTATATACGAGTAGTTCCCTACTCGGCAAGACTATAAATCATATTCCGGTTGACATGATACCGAAGAATCTCATATACCAGTAGTAATCTACTCGGGAAAAGACTACAAGGTTAAAGATCTTTGACTTCATGTTTAATTGTTTTCACAATTAGCACAAAGTCGGGGCTACACCTAATAGGTGCGCCTATTCGGCGCACACTATTCCTACATCTACATGGAGCCCTTCATAGCCTCGCTGCCAGCTGACATGAAGCAGGACTCGGGAGAAGCAGCACTCAAACAAAGAGTACTCGGGAGCAACGCACTCGGGAAGACTTCACCGTGGAGGATGAGCACTCGCATCAGCTGTGACTCAACTATGAAGGTTCCGGGGCTACTGTGGGTGCCATGGGCCCGGGTACCTCATGACAAGCATATGGGCCACTCGGATAGAGGATGGGCCTAGCCTTGTAATTAGAGATATAGCTAGATTCGGCAGACTTCGCCTTCTATAGAAAGGAATATACAGTCCTAGTCGGGTGCGTTATATCTCTAAGGGGAGATCTCCTAGTCGTAATCCGATGGGGACTCCTACCTTGTAACCCTGTCCCCCAGTATATAAGGGGAGGCAGGGCGCCCCATGAGGGCAGGTGCACATAAGTTCATCAGAACCACCACCGTATATCCTCAAAGGAATACATACAAACTGGACGTAGGGTATTACCTCACATTGAGGGCCTGAACCAGTATAAAATCCCTCTGTGTTCCTTTGCAATCCACCGAGTTTACATCCGCCGACTAGCCCCATATATTTATTGCCGGTGTAAAACATCGACACTCACCGTGTTAGTGGATCATCCACTAGCATCTATCCATGCACCTGCCGTGAGTCATCTCCTTCTTTGACTCGTTTTGTTGAGATGACCACCGCCTTGGACCACCAGTACCGCCAACTCTTAGAGGCATATCGCAGCCTCGAGAGGCACTACCACTCCCTTCACGACTGGCAATTCCCTCCATCCCACACACCCTGACTTCTGCCCGCACCACTGGCTTCACAGATCCCACTGAGGAACATTTTTGCCAGTTCCCAGAGTTCTCCCCGAGTCCACTCCTCTACTTGTCGACGACCCGCAATGACTGCCCAGGAGTACCTTGCGCAGTTTACTCCTCGCCCAGCTACCACTCCAGCCGACGCTCCCGCACCGGCTCCAGCATCCATCCCAGCCGCTCCACTGTCAGTTGCTCCCATCCCTCCGTCTTCCCACCTTCCTATTCCGTCTGAGGAGGAGGATCCTTCCGAGCGCGTGATGATCGGGAGCGAGGAGCAGGAGTAGAGCAGTAGTCGGATGCAGCAGCTGGATGTGCATAACAGTCGTCAGACCTTTTGTATCGTCGCCAACTCACTAGGAGTCTTGGCGAGTAGTGCGTGAGTGTGTCATGCTTGGTAGTCCGTATCTTGTATGGTGTGCGTCTAGTCCATGTGACTTGGCCACCCTTCTTGTATATAAAGTATCTATGTTTTAAAATCAGTTTGTGCTTGTCTTCTTCCTTCTTCCTTTACTTCTTCCCTCATTATTCTTCTCCGCTGTTTCTCTAAAGATGGCCCACCGCAACCAGCGCCAGAGGCGTACTCCAGCCCGATTTGGATATGAAGATAACCAAGTGCCAGCTCAGAACCAAAGGAATAATCCACAAGATCAGGAACAAGGATCTGAAAATAACATAAACTCACCCCCACACCCCGACCTAGTCCAACCAGACCTACCACCACCCCCACCACTAAACATTGACCCATAGCAGATCTTAGCCATACAAACCCAGATTCTACAGGGCATAGCCCAGAGTATAGCCATGTTCCAGCAAAATCCTCCGCAAGCCCCACCAGCTCCACAAAATGGAAGGGCTAAGCTTACGGAGTTCCTTCGATCCCATCCTCCGGAGTTCTCCCAGACCGTTGAGCCAATAGAAGCTGATGATTGGCTCAAAGACGTAGAACAAAAGCTTAACCTGATCCAATGCACACCCATTGAAAAGAGGCTTTACGCAGCACACCAACTGAGAGGACCCGCCGCAGATTGGTGGGATAATTACTGCGCTGCCCATGAGGATTCCTCTACCATCACATGGGATGAATTTGCAACTGCCTTCCGGGCAACCCATGTGCCCGAAAGCATCATTGATATGAAAAGAGTTGAGTTCGAGCAACTCAAGCAGGGATCCTCAAGCATAAATGAGTACTTGAGCCGCTTCAATAAGTTGGCTCGGTACGCCACCGAGGAAGTCAACACAGACAAGAAGAAGATCCGACGCTTTCTTAAGGGCATGAATGTGGGAATAAGAATTCAACTTATAAGTCATGATTTCCCCACGTTTCAGCAGATGATTAACAAAGCCTTGATGGTAGAAGACACCCGCAAGGAAGCTGAGGACTATCGAAAAAGGAAAATGACTCGTCCTGGGTTTAACCCTCGTGGTGGGCAACGACCGAGAATGGCTCCGCCGACCCAATATCGTCCGGCTGTCCCACAATACAGTCGACCCACTGGAAACATGTTCCGCCCACCAATGCCACAACAACCACGACCGAGTGGTTTCACCTCAGGCTCTAGGGGAAGTAACCCTACCCCAACAAATGCCCAGCCAAGGAACCCGACGAATCTTGGGGGAATAAGATGCTACGCCTGTCAGGATTACGGGCATTTCGCCAAAGACTGCCCTAAAAACAAGGAAGGCTCTGTGCCGACAAGATCCAACATCAGTACCGCGAGAGCCCCTGCACCTGCACCTGGAAGGACCGCTCCACAAGCAAGCGGGCAAGCTTCCCGCACGACTCCAGCCTTTGGAAGAGGCCGAGTGAACCATATCCAAGCAGATACAGCTCAGGAGGCCCCAGACGTGGTCATGGGTACGTTTCTCCTTAACTCCGTACCTGCAGTTGTTTTGTTCGATTCGGGAGCTTCCCATTCGTTTATCTCTCGAGCTTTGGTGAACAAACATGGTTGGGAAACTCGAGACTTGAGGGTACCGATGATCGTACTCTCCCCAGGAAGGGAGATGCGGTCAAATCTATCGTGCCCGAAAGTAACCCTGGAAATAGAAGGGGTTCAATTTCTAGCCGACCCCATCATTCTAGAATCCCAAGAACTAGACTTAATCCTAGGAATGGACTGGTTGGCTGAACACCAAGGGCAAATAGACTGTGCCGACAAAACCATAACCCTTCAAGGACCCAATGGGCAAGAAGTGAAGTTCACCCCTTCAGGAACCCAAAAGACCAGACCAATTCTGGCTAGCCTTCAGGCTACTAGCCTGGAAAAGGTGCCTGTTGTAAGTGAGTACCCCGATATGTTCCCTGAAGAACTCCCCGGGATGCCACCAGATCGGGAAATAGAGTTCTCCATTGAATTGGCACCAGGAACCGCGCCCATATCCAAGCGACCATACAGAATGGCCGCAAATGAACTAGCCGAAGTTAAGAGGCAAATAGAAGAATTGGAGGCCAAAGGCTTTGTCAGACCCAGCACATCCCCGTGGGGAGCCCCAGTGCTCCTGGTTAAGAAAAAGGATGGAACTCAACGGATGTGCGTAGACTACCGAGCCTTGAACGAGGTGACCATAAAGAACAAATACCCGTTACCTCGGATCGATGACCTGTTCGATCAGCTCAAAGGAGCTGCCGTGTTCTCTAAGATAGACTTGAGAACCGGATACCATCAATTGAAGATTAGACCACAAGATATACCTAAAACTGCTTTCTCCACAAGATATGGCCTATATGAGTATACGGTGATGTCGTTCGGACTCACCAATGCCCCGGCGTACTTCATGAACTTAATGAATAAGATATTCATGGAGTACCTCGACAAGTTCGTCGTGGTGTTCATAGATGATATCCTCATCTACTCCAAGGACCAGCAAGAACATGCTGAGCACTTAAGATTGGTCCTAGGGAAATTAAGAGAACATCAGTTATATGCCAAATTCTCGAAGTGCGAGTTTTGGCTGGACCGAGTGGCTTTTCTTGGGCACATCATCTCAGCTCAAGGAGTAGAAGTAGACCCAAGCAAGGTCGAGACCATCCTTGCTTGGAAATCTCCAACCTCGGTCACCGAAATCAGAAGCTTTTTAGGCCTAGCTGGATATTACCGAAGATTCATCGAGGGATTCTCTAAGATAGCAAGGCCTATGACCGAGCTACTGAAAAAGGAAAAGAAGTTTGAATGGACAACGGCTTGTGAAAAAAGCTTTCAAGAGTTAAAGAAAAGATTGACCACTGCCCCTGTCCTAACCCTGCCAGATATCTGGAAGGATTTCGAAATATACTGTGATGCCTCTCGGCAAGGGCTCGGATGTGTATTAATGCAAGAAGGAAAAGTAGTAGCCTATGCCTCTAGGCAATTACGGCCGCACGAGATGAATTACCCTACTCACGACTTGGAGCTAGCCGCCGTAATTCATGCCCTAAAAATATGGAGGCATTACTTGATCGGCAATCGGTGTGAAGTATACACTGATCATAAGAGCCTAAAATATATATTCACTCAGACTGAGCTCAACCTACGGCAAAGAAGATGGTTGGAACTATTAAAGGATTATAATCTTGGAATACACTATCATCCTGGAAAGGCCAACGTAGTGGCCGATGCCTTAAGTCGAAAAAGCTATTGCAACTCCGCCTTGACGCGGCCACCACGGCCAGAGTTGTGCTATGAGCTCCGAAAATTCCGAATGACCATGGTAAACCAAGGGACACTCGCCACTTTGGTAGTCCAACCTACCCTGGAAAGTCTAATTCGAGAAGCTCAAAAAGGGGATAAAGAAATCAATGCCATTAAGGAGAATATCTCCAAGGACAAGGCTCCTGGATTCTCGATAGATGAACAAGGAACCCTATGGAGTAAAAAGAGAATATGTGTGCCCTATAACAAAGAACTAAGGAACCTTATCCTCAAGGAAGCCCACGAATCCGCGTACTCCATACATCCTGGCAGTACGAAGATGTACCAGGATCTTAAGCAACATTATTGGTGGTCCGGGATGAAGCGAGATGTCGCCGAATATGTCGCCACGTGCGATATCTGTCAAAGGGTTAAAGCAGAACACCAAAAGCCCGCAGGATTACTACAACCCTTGAAAATTCCTGAATGGAAGTGGGAAGAAATCGGAATGGATTTTATAACAGGCTTACCAAGGACGCCCAACGGGTATGACTCGATTTGGGTGGTCGTAGATCGCCTCACCAAGGTAGCCCACTTCATACCCGTTAAGACCACTTACACAGGAAAGAAACTAGCAGAATTATATATGGCCAGAATAGTATGCCAGCACGGAGTTCCCAAAAGATTGTGTCAGACCGAGGTACCCAATTTACCTCGAGGTTCTGGGAACAACTACATGAAGCCTTGGGAACCCATCTCAACTTCAGTACTGCATATCACCCCCAAACAGATGGACAAACCGAAAGGGTGAACCAGATCTTGGAAGATATGTTAAGAGCATGTGCCCTAGACTTCGTAGGGACATGGGACCTTTGCCTACCCTACGCTGAGTTCTCTTATAATAATAGCTATCAGGCCAGCATCAAGATGGCCCCAAATGAGGCGTTATATGGACGTAAGTGCCGTACCCCGCTCTGTTGGACTGATGTAGGGGAGAAACAAATATTTGGACCCGATCTCCTAAAAGATGCAGAAGAAAAAGTAAAGGTAATAAGAGAACATCTGAAGGTCGCCCAATCCCGACAGAAGAGTTATGCCGACAACCGACGCCGCGACCTAGAGTTCGAAATCGGAGACCGTGTATACCTAAGGGTATCCCCGTTGCGTGGAATGAAGAGATTCGGCATGGCAGGAAAGTTGGCCCCTAGATTTATCGGCCCCTATCCTATCACCGCTCGACGAGGAGAAGTTGCCTACCAAATACGGTTGCCCACTAAACTCGCAGACGTACACAATGTATTCCATGTCTCTCAATTGAAGAAGTGCCTTCGCGTACCCGAAGAACAAGTTCCTCTCGAAGGCATCGAGCTGAACAAGAACTTGACGTATGAAGAACGACCAGTCTGCATCCTAGAAGAAGCCGAGAGACGTACGCGAAGAACCTCGACCAAGTTTTACAAAGTCCAATGGAGCAATCACTCAGAGGATGAAGCCACGTGGGAGCGAGAAGACAACCTTCGCGTAGAATACCCTGAGTTGTTCGCTTAGCTTCGAAATCTCGGGTCGAGATTCTCTTTAGGGGGGTAGATTTGTAATGATCACAATTTTCGTTTGTGCAAAACTAATTTAATAAAAAGCTAAGTTCAAAAATTTGGCTCTTTAATCGACTTAGAATTTTTGTGCCATGTGTGATCTCAAGAAAATCCTCAAAATATTCAAAACAGCCCTAGAACCTCTGTAGAAGCCACCTAAATTTTTGCAAAATTTTTAAACCCCATTTGAGCCAGTTTCAAAAATCCAAACCTTCAAAAGTCTATTCAAATTTATCTCTGGAAAAGATCAAATTCTACTGTTCGAGTCGGGCCCCCTTCTCTCAATCTCGGCCTGCTCCTGTTTTCCTCTCTGTCGGCCTGCTCGGCCGCTGGCGCGTGCGCGGGGACTTAATCCTCACGGGCCCCGCGTGTCAGCCGCCCTCCCCCCCCCTCGCTGTCTCAGCCACCCGATGCAGCCGCGTGGACGGCCGAGATCAGCGCTGCCGCCCGACCCCGCCTGTCAGTCCCGTCGTCGACCTCACATTCTTCCTCCTCCAGCCGATCGCGCTTCCTCTGGAAATCTCCCGAACCCGCTCCCTGTGCTCTCCCTGTTCAGAGCCTTACCGCCCGGTCGGCCTTTAAAATCGCGCGGACAACATCATTCACCACGCCGCCCGCCGCCCGCCGCTCAGCGCGAAACACGCTCCACCATCGCCGCTGCAAGCTCGCGGTCAAAAAGCTAAGCCGCCGCCGCTCTCTCCCTCCCCTCTCTCGGTGCCGAACCTCGGAGACGATGCGCACGCCCGGGTGCCTCGTCCTAGCCCTTCATCATCTTGTCCCCGTCCCATCTTTGCCGCCGCCGCCCATGACTCGAGCCACAGTGGGCCGGCGCCATTGATGCGCCTCGCCAATCGAGCTCGAGCTTATCTCCTCCCGGCCTCCACCCTCTGTCCGCTAGCGCCGGAGCTCTTCTATAAATGGAGCAGCCCTCCCCCTTCTTTCGGACACCAAGCAACCAGCCCCAGCAAGCCAAACACCGACAACCTCTCTCCACCGCCGCCATTAGAGCACTGACCGAGCTCCCCCACCAGCGACCGACCACCGCTGACCAATCCACCACGCCACCCAAGTTCCCAGAGCCACACCGAACCTCCTCCGCCCTCCCTCACCGCGAAACGATTAGCAAAGGTAAAACCAAATTAACTACCAACCAAAACGAACTCAAAACCAATTCCACCGCCGCCGTCCGCCGTCGCCGACCATCCAGCCCGTGCCCCAGCCCGTGCCCGTGCCCCCAGCCCGTGCCTGTGCCCTCAGCCCGTGCCCGTGTCCTCAGCCCGTGCCCGTGCCCTCAGCCCGTGCCCGTGCCCCCAGCCCGTGCTCTCCAGCCCATGCCCGTGCCCCTCCATCCCGTGCCCCAATCCGAGTCTCTCTCTTTTCTCTGTCATCCTGGTCCCACTCGCCAGCCCCTGTTCCTCTCTCTCCCTCCTGGCCCAAGGGACCCCACCTGTCAGCCTCTGAGCCTATTCCTTTTCCTTTTTATTTCTTTTCTTTCCTAAAAATTTTTTTTCAGAAAATAGATCAAAGTTCAAAAATTCATAACTTTTAAACCGTAGCTCCGTTTGAACCCATTCAACTCTCAAAATTTTTCTAAAATTGAGATCTACGCATTGGCACTATTAGTTGTATTAAATAGGTCCTGATTCTTGGTGTTTTGCTTAATTTCTTTTGCATCGCATAGAGGCCGTTCCCGAGGAGTCGTCGGAAGAGGATTTTGTCGAAGATCCGCAGGACCTCGAGCAAGGCAAGTCACCCTTGACCATGTTGGACCCATGATTTAAAATCTATTTTATTAAAAAAAACTTGCATAAATAGGAGCACGACTGTTTTTGGCCACAGTTCGTAACCGAATCTGTTCGGCCTAACCTAATTGCTGCATTTTACCCGCCTTGAATAAATTGATGCCCTGTCCCTTGTAACCATGTCATCTTGATGTTCGTACTTGGGTATGAATATCGATGACCCCCTTTTCCCAAAATAAAATACTACGATGGGAAAAACTAGGGTTTTAATAAAATGATTTACAAAATCCTCGACACCCTTGGTCGAGAGAGTTTGCGAAATAAAATGGTTTTGTGAAACCTGGTCGGGGGTTGTCGCTGCCTGTGTGGCTCCGACTTCTCCGGGCTTTTAAGGACCGTTTCCTTGAGGAATTGCACTGAGCATTTTACAGTGCGACCACACGGGTGGTATGGGACACCCCTGGCCGAGTAACTAGTGTTCCCAGGATGGTTGTCGGTTGCTAATAAATGTGGGACTGGCTGGGTGCCAAGAGGGCGATATACCCCCGTCCCTGAGTACAGGAAATGAGTTCCTGGTACTTGGTTGAGTCTGAGCACCCATTTATAGGGCAGCGTGCTATCCTGGGAAGGCTTTGGAAAGGCCCTGTCGCGAACCTTCCCTACTGACGAGTGTGGGAAGTAAGCTCGCGTCGTGTGGGTAAAGCGTGCGATCTTTGCAAAGATTAACTGAACTGTTCGAACAGCTGTGCCCACGGTTATGGGCAATGTGAAGTGATTCCTCTAGCATAGACTTTTATTTACAAATATCTGTGCAATTGTTTTGCGGGTTGGGAATTGTGACCAGAATCGGTCTGTGTGACTGATGGATGGCCTGTGTGGCCTGAAACGGGCCTGTGTGACCCGGGGTGTCGGATGACACCGGAGTTTGGTTGTTTGAGTTGAAAGTGGAATGAGAGCAAGAAAAATCCATCTGAATGGAGGTACCAGAGGAAGGTACGCTCTGAAATTAGAAAATCGTGACAAGTCTCTGACTTGTGGAATGGGTCGAGACGCGAGTCTCTTCCCGACTAACTTAACTGTGGTGAGTTGTTGCAAAGCAACTCACGGAATGGATTGAAGCGTGAGCTTCTTTCCGACAACTTGAAGAGCACACTTAGAGTTTGAAACCTCAAACCCTTTGAAAATCACTTTGTGAAAATAACCCTAACCTTTCCTTGCTACGCCTTGCATGCCACAATATTTCCGTGACTTGCTGAGTACCCCGTGTACTCACCCTTGCTAATTTACTCCTAGAAGCCTATGAAGATGAAGACCCGACCCTCAGCCAGTTCTACCAGGATCAAATCGAGTACGAGGAGTTTTAGGGTTTCGGTCTAGGTCCCAAAGCCGTTGCTTGTGGGTATAGGGCTACCCATGTATTTTCCGCTGCAATCTTTTGTACTGTATCGTTGCACGTCTCGGGTTCTGTCCGAGGCTGCAACTTATGAACAGGCTATGTATGATAAATAAAGCAGGTTTGGCTATGATCCACCGATGTCCTGTATGTACCAGCTGGTCTCCTGGGACTGGTACAGGTATTACAGGTAATGGCGTTCCTCCTCTGTTGACCTGTACGGGTTAACAGGAGAGGGGCGTTACATGCTCTGGTGATGTGAAAGCGTGAAAAAGGCTAGGGAGACGAAGCGTTTTATAAAGATATGATGACCGGGCGGGAATCGAGGCCGTTGGCACTGTTTCAAACAATTATGGCAAGTGGGCTACCTTGGGCCGCCTCGGTTTGGAAGAAATCTGAAGGCCCAAAACGAAAGAATTTCGAAGTCCTATAAAAGAACTCCGAAATTGGGGGGCATGTGTTAAAGCCAAAATTTGGTAAGGCCCTGTATCAGATTCGGTCAAGAAGAAATTGCAGATAGCTGACGGAAGTTGATCCAGAAGGGACCGAATCCAGGAAAGAGCCGTGAAGACTGCAGTATGGCAGTTATTTACCGTGTCTACTATTTAGGCAGTGTTAGTTTTTATCTTTAGGAAACCTGATTTCGTGTCTGATCAGGTCTTATTAATGTTTCCTGTTATAATTAGGAAATCATGTACCGTGTCCAATAAGGACTCATGTTAACTCGGGGTATAAATACATATGCCCGGGTACTGTGTAAGACATCTACATCAATCAGATCAATACAAATTCGGCGCATCGCCACCCTTTCGACGGGTTCTTGCTTCTCGAGCCGGGCTGCATCGGTTAAGTTCGACCTCCTACGAGAGGGTAAGTCTCATCACCCCAGCTACCTATTGGCTAGGACTTCCTCGGTTAGGTCCGATATTCTAGTCGGTTTATGGTAGTCGGCTTACCACGATATATCTATTTTGTCTATGGCTGCATCAGTTCAGTTTGATCTCATAGATTGATTAGGTATATCACATCACGCGTGCGTAGATCGTATTGGCTTACTAGGTGCGGTTTATCAACAGTTTGTGCTGCATCGGTTGGGTCCGACCTACTAAACTGCCAGTGATAAATCGTTCCTGTTAGGTTGATATTTTGTGCACAAGCGTCTTATCGGGGTGTATAGCCGATAAGTTATCACATTTTACATCACGATCGCATCAAATCTATCGGCCTATCGAGGTCTTGTTATCATCATCAGTCTGTGCTGCAACGGTTGAGTCCGATCTACTAGACTGACGATAATAACTTTATTCTTAATAAGCCGATGGGTCTTATGTGGTGTTTTTTATCGGAGTGCTTAGCTGATAAGTTATCTTTTAAATACAGCCGATTATACCGCTTGCTTTGTTATACACTCTTGCCTGCATTACTATTACGATCGGCTAAGTGCTAGCCGATTAGTTTACTATGCCGATCCGAGCGCGAGCACAGGTAGGCTCCTGAGCACGAGCTCAGGTAAGTTTTCGGGCACGATCAGCAGGCGAGGACCCAGGCACGACATCAGGTAAAGACCCGGGCACGAGTACAGGTAAGAACCCCGGCACGGGCACGGACAGCGAACGAAGATTCGGGCGCAGGCACGAGCAAGGGCCCGGGCACGGGTGCGGGCAGAATCTTTGCGGCGACACTAATAATTTTAATCACAATCGGCTGAAATTCATTCAATCTATTTATTTACATGTTCTGTGTATTTTTTTTATCAGTTTACAGCCGATTTTTGAGCATTCCTTCGATGGTCGGCTAGTTTAATATTTGTTTATTATTATGCTATTGCTCATGCCATCATCGGCTTCCAGTCGATGTATAAGTGCTACAGTTTAAATCGGCTATCGGCCGATGAGACGAGCCCAGATCGGCTTCCAACCGATTGGCTCATTGATCTAACATTTTCTCCTTGTCAATTGCAGGGTCAAATTGACTGGCACACCTACGAACCTCAAGATTTTAGAACCTGCACTGGAGTGAAGCAAATCTCCCAGGCCTTCGCGTGTCTCCAAGGCGCCGAACGGCCCCGGCGGTTTTCGGCGTCAACAAGCGACTAACCAAGGTCGCCCATTTTATCCCTGTCAAGACCACCTACTCGGCTAAGAAGCTAGCTAAGTTGTATTTGACCAAAGTTATCTGCCAACATGGTGTCCCGAGGAAGATCGTGTCTGACCGAGGAACCCAGTTCACCTCTCACTTTTGGCAAAAGTTGCATGAAGCAATGGGCACTAATCTTAATTTCAGCACTGCATATCACCCCTAGACGGATGGACAGACTGAGAGAGTAAATCAGATCGTAGAAGATATGCTGAGAGCCTGTGCCTTGGATTTTGAAGGAACCTAGGATCTCCGTCTGCCGTATGCTGAATTCTCGTACAACAACAGCTACCAAGCTAGTATTCAGATGGCCCTCAATGAGGCTCTATATGGACGCAAGTGTAGAACCCCACTCTGTTGGACGGATGTGGGAGAAAAGATGATTTTTGGGCCTGATATTTTGAAAGAGGCAGATGTAGCGCCTCCCGCCCTGGCACCACCTGCAGCGATACCAGAGGGCAAGCGCCGTGGAAGATTGGCGTGAACCAAACTCCCACGGAACCGCGATGCCGGTACCAGTCCCAGGAAACCAAGCTGGTACCCGCGGTCAACTGAGATGTACCACAGCAATTAACTAATATACGAATATATATATACTATACCTTTATAAGTTGCGACTTCGGGCAAGCCCTGAGCAGCAACCGGCAAACAGAACCACAGCAGCGGAACGACAGCGCAGCGAGAACCCAATCCACAAGCAACGGCTTGGGACTAGGAAAGAAACCCTAATCTTCACTTCAACTTCACTCTTCCTGAAGGGGAAAAAGAATGGATTGAGTACATACGTACTCAGCAAGTCACAAAAAGTGTGGAATATGCAGGCTATCAAAGATAGGCTGGGGTTTATTTCGCAAACTTTTTCATTTGAAATCATTTTCGAAAACCTAAGTGTGAGTTGTTTCAGTGTGTCTGGAAGGAGGCTCTCGCCTCGATCCTGTCCGCGAATTGCTTTTCAACAACTCAAGCGGACGAAGCAAATTTTAATTGATCTCAAGTATTCTTATACTGCTTGTCGGATCACGACAGCGGCTCAGTGGATCTGCCTACAAGCAGCCTTCCACGGTATCAACATCTATTACTTTATTTTCAATTTCGTCCTTACTAGGACGTAATCTCATCTTTCACTTTAGTCCCATCCGGGACATCATTTCATCTCATCTCATAACTCATATCGATGACTCTCCAAGCCATCCTAAATCTCAACTCAAACTGCTTCCACTCGGGGAGCCTAACTATGATGTCAATCGACATCCCGGGTCACACAGCCCCGTTTCAGACCACTCAGGTCATCCATCTGCCACAAAGGCCAATTCTGGTAACGATTCCCATACCACAAATCTCTTTCGCAAACACTTGCAAACAAATCTACGCTAGAGGAATCACCTCACATTGCCCATAACCGTGGGCACGGCTGTTCGAACAGTTCATTGATCTTTGCAAAGATTGTACGCTTTACCCACACGACGCGAGCTTACTCCCACACTGATCAGGTGGGGAGGTTCGCGACAAAGCCTTTCCAAAGCCTTCCCAGGATAGCACGTTGCCCTATAAATGGGTGCTCACACTCAACCAAGTACCAGGAACTCACTTTCCTGTACTCAGGGACGGGGGTATATCGCCCTCTTGGCACCCAGCCAGTCCCACATTTATTAGCAACCGAACCATCCTGGGAACACTGATTACTCAGCCAGGGGTGTCCCATACCACCCGTGTGGTCGCACTGTGACATGCTCAGTGCAATTCCTCAAGGAATCGGTCCTTATATGCGAATACGAAGTGCCACCACACAGGCGATCACTTTGCACCGCGAAAACTTTCGCAAATAGATTTTGTTTCGCAAATCTCGCCGACATCGCATGTCGGGTTTTTAAACCACTTTGAAAACCCAAATTTTCCCAAATCGACAAACAATTGTGTTCTGAGTAGAACCATCGGAATCCATGCTCAGAGAGCACGATAACCGAGGTACCACGAAGTGGAGCGACAAGGAATAGGATATCAAAGTCCTACAGGATTTATGCAACTACCGGGCAGGTCCGTCGGTTCGACACGCAAACCGAGGCCAATCAATTTATCGTGCACACTAACAATGCAATTTTTGCAAACAAAATATTTTAAATTTAGGAGCAATATGGTCAAGGAGTGACTTGCCTCAGACTTCGTCTTCAGGCTTCACGAAAATCCGACGTCCGACGAATTTCCAACGTGTCGACTACACGCGAACGCGAGAAACACACACAAAACCCTAGAAATAATATACTATTATTAATAACTAATAGTGCCATAAGGTAGATCTTATTTTTAGAAAAGTTTAGAGACTTGAACGGGCTCAATCGGGGTTACGGTTGAAAAGATATGAATTTTGGAAGCTTGGGGATTTTTTGGAATTAAAAAGAAATTATTTGAATTTCTGGAAAAGAAATTATTTTGGAAATAGGGGCTGACAGGTGGGGCCTTGGATCAGTGGCTATGAGAGAGAGGGAAACTGAGGGTGGCCCACTTGTCATTGGCACATAGAGAGGAAGGTGGATGACATGATGGCCCCACATGTCAGGACACAGAGAGAGAGAGAGGAGGGGTGCCAGATGGGTAACAGGAGACCGGGCAGAGAGATCGACGGCGGTCGGCGGCCGGGGGTTCGCCGGCGAACGGCGGCGAGGAAGGAGAGGCGGCCAACAGATACGGGATGAGGGGAGCACGGTGAGGATGATGGTAGGCTCGGATTGATGGATGAAGGCTCGAGGGCGGCGGGCGACGGCGACCAGAGGGAGGCGGCGCGGCTATCGTCGCCGGCGACCAGGGAGCGGCGAAGGGCTTGGGGATGGGTGTGGTTTGGATGCGGCCCGGGGAGAGGAGGAAGAGAGGGCTAGGGGCAGAAGCTCACCGGGGAGACTCAAATGGCGGCGGCAGCTTGGTCGATTGGGCTCGGGAATGGTCGGATTTGGGAGGAGCCGAAGGATTAATGACAGCGGAGAGAGAGAAATCGGTAGAGGAGCAGCTCTGAGGGGGAGGCGACGGCGAGGTCCTTGGGCCTATTTATAGGCGGCGAGTGGCGCTAGGAGACAAGGAAGGGAAGCGGTGGAAGAGGATAAGCTCGAGCTCGACGGCCATCAATGGCGTAGGCTTCTGTAGCCGACGTCACGTAATGGCGCAACTGTGGCTGGCGTCAACACACCTCGTGCTGCCGCGAGAGAGAGGGGAGGGACAGAGGGGGTATGGCGACGGGATAGCGACAAGACGAATCGAGGCTTTTGACCGGGAAGATCGAGCAGGAGGGGCGGCGCGATTTGCGCCGGCGGCCGAGGGGCGTGTCCTGCGGGTTGACGAAGGGGGTCGGGCCGGGACAGAGAGGTATGGGCACGGACGGTGTTGGGAGGAGAGAAGAAGGATCGAGAGAAGAGAGAGAGCAGAGAGAGATCGACGTCGGGAAGACGACGACGACCGGCTGTCCGCGGGCGCGCGGGCGCGTTCGGCCTCCGTGCCGCTGGCGTGCGGGCCCGGGGTGATGGGCGTGCGCAAGGAGGCGGCCGGCTCGGGGATGGGCGAGAAGGTTCGGGAGATGAGAGAGAAAAGGGAGAGGCGCGAGGTAGGGGACGGGTCCGACGTGCGGGGTCCACATGTCGGCGTTTGGGCACGGAGTGGGGCACGGACTGGAGGGGCACGGGTTGGAGGGGCACGGGCACGGGCTGGAGAGGCACGGGCTGGAGGGGCACGGGCACGGGCTGGAGAGGCACGGGCTGGAGGGCACGGGCACGGGCTGGAGAGGCACGGGCTGGAGGGCACGGGCACGGGCTGGAGAGGCACGGGCACGGGCTGTCGCGGGCGCGGGCGGCCTCGTGCTCGGCTGTGGTCGACGGGGTCCGGAAAGAGGCACCTGCGCGGCGTGCGCGCGGGGTGCGAGGCTGGGGAGTGGCACGTGGCAGGGGCGGGCGAGCGCGAGAGGGCGCGGCTGGCGGCCTGGCTGGTGGGTCCGGCTTCGGCTGGTTGCGACAGAGGCCGAGCTGGTTCAGGCCAGGGGAGAGAGAGACGGCCCAAAGACACAGTGGACTTTGATATTTTCCAGAGGATTGTTTTTAGAGGATATTTGGAGGATCTCAAAAAGGGATTTTAAAAGGAATATTGGAGGACTTCTAATGGGATTAAATCCGAAATTTCTGGAGAGCATTTTTTTGAGGTTTTTGTCTGGGTTTGGATATATTTGGAAAAAGAAAGAAGGAGATTCCAAAGGGGACTGGATTTGGATGTAATACTGGAACTTGATTCTCAGGGATACTTTGGGAATTTTGTAATGGAATAGAATTGGAGTACCTTGAGGGAATATTGGAACTTGAATTTAATTCTTGGGATTTGAGGACTTTTGGAAATATATAAATTTGGCAAGTTGCGGGAAGGGAGTTCTCGATGAAAATCTAAATTTTTGAGAGGAACAAAATGAAGAGATTTCACTGAAAGGTTGCAAGGATGATTTTCGAAGAGTTTTATCGGAGGGCTTCGAATTGCAAAATTCGAACCCGGGTATTTTTTTGGGAGGAGTGAGTAAAGGCTTCTGAAGGAATTCGAAGGGGGTTTAGATTTTGAATTTTTCCGAGGGGGTTTTGAGAGAGACCATCGAACTGCAAAATTCGAGTCTCGGAATCGGAAAGAGTTTGGGATCGAGGATTTAGAGTTTCAAAGGGAGCTTGGATCTGAGATTTACGGCACTTAGTCCTTAAGCACACACAAAGAATCCAAGTTTTTGAAATTAGGGTTTTTACGAAAATAGTTTTTTAACGGCCTGGAAACCAGGGCGTTACAAACCTACCCCCCTTAAAAAGAATCTCGTCCCCGAGATTCGAGATAAGGGGAACCACGAGGGTTACGGGGAGAACTACGGCACCCTATCTTACTAGGTCTTTGTTGGTTATATACACTATTCCGAACTTCATCCTTCAGGTCTTGGCAAAAGCTTCATGACATCCTGGCGAGTATGTTGATCTTGACGCTTAATCTTCCAGATCTTGTTGTGGGTTCATCTGCTCTTGGTGGATCCTGATCTTCTGTTGCTTCATCTGGGGTATCGAGGGTTAAGGCGTCTTGAACATCTTCTGTATCCATAGCGGTTAGGGGCACGGTTTCGACGATGGGTTCAACGAGCCATTCTAACCCAGAAAGGTCAAGGTGAGAGGGAAATTACTAGGAAAGGAGAAAACAGAAGAGAAGAAAAAGAAATATCCCCACGAAAAATTCTTTTCGCAAACGAGAAGACCAAAATAGGTGTGGCCAAGTCCAGGACTGGAACACACCATGCAAGAACGAACTACCAAACATTACACACTCACACACTATCTTCGCGAAACTCCTAACGAGTTCGCGACGATTTCTATGGTTAAACTCTTCTTGGCTCCATCTTCATGTCCTGTCTCGAGTACGGTGAATACTCCATGTCTTCAGGCGAAGATTCCATGTCCTCAAGTGAGAAAGGGAAAAGGGATATCTAACTTCTATGATTTTGAGGGGGTGAAGGAGTAGAAAATTCTTTTTTTTTTTTGTAAATTTAGAGTGAGGGGAGAGAGCAGAAAATTTTCGCAAATAGTCTTTATATTTAAATATATTGTCCTTAAAGTCATCCTATGAGAGAAGGGGTTTCGTTCCTATACCAAACCTATGCTCTGATACCACCTCTGTAGCGCCTCCCGCCCTGGCACCACCTGCAGCGATACCAGAGGGCAAGCGCCGTGGAAGATTGGCGTGAACCAAACTCCCACGGAACCGCGATGCCGGTACCAGTCCCAGGAAACCAAGCTGGTACCCGCGGTCAACTGAGATGTACCACAGCAATTAACTAATATACGAATATATATATACTATACCTTTATAAGTTGCGACTTCGGGCAAGCCCTGAGCAGCAACCGGCAAACAGAACCACAGCAGCGGAACGACAGCGCAGCGAGAACCCAATCCACAAGCAACGGCTTGGGACTAGGAAAGAAACCCTAATCTTCACTTCAACTTCACTCTTCCTGAAGGGGAAAAAGAATGGATTGAGTACATACGTACTCAGCAAGTCACAAAAAGTGTGGAATATGCAGGCTATCAAAGATAGGCTGGGGTTTATTTCGCAAACTTTTTCATTTGAAATCATTTTCGAAAACCTAAGTGTGAGTTGTTTCAGTGTGTCTGGAAGGAGGCTCTCGCCTCGATCCTGTCCGCGAATTGCTTTTCAACAACTCAAGCGGACGAAGCAAATTTTAATTGATCTCAAGTATTCTTATACTGCTTGTCGGATCACGACAGCGGCTCAGTGGATCTGCCTACAAGCAGCCTTCCACGGTATCAACATCTATTACTTTATTTTCAATTTCGTCCTTACTAGGACGTAATCTCATCTTTCACTTTAGTCCCATCCGGGACATCATTTCATCTCATCTCATAACTCATATCGATGACTCTCCAAGCCATCCTAAATCTCAACTCAAACTGCTTCCACTCGGGGAGCCTAACTATGATGTCAATCGACATCCCGGGTCACACAGCCCGTTTCAGACCACTCAGGTCATCCATCTGCCACAAAGGCCAATTCTGGTAACGATTCCCATACCACAAATCTCTTTCGCAAACACTTGCAAACAAATCTACGCTAGAGGAATCACCTCACATTGCCCATAACCGTGGGCACGGCTGTTCGAACAGTTCATTGATCTTTGCAAAGATTGTACGCTTTACCCACACGACGCGAGCTTACTCCCACACTGATCAGGTGGGGAGGTTCGCGACAAAGCCTTTCCAAAGCCTTCCCAGGATAGCACGTTGCCCTATAAATGGGTGCTCACACTCAACCAAGTACCAGGAACTCACTTTCCTGTACTCAGGGACGGGGGTATATCGCCCTCTTGGCACCCAGCCAGTCCCACATTTATTAGCAACCGAACCATCCTGGGAACACTGATTACTCAGCCAGGGGTGTCCCATACCACCCGTGTGGTCGCACTGTGACATGCTCAGTGCAATTCCTCAAGGAATCGGTCCTTATATGCGAATACGAAGTGCCACCACACAGGCGATCACTTTGCACCGCGAAAACTTTCGCAAATAGATTTTGTTTCGCAAATCTCGCCGACATCGCATGTCGGGTTTTTAAACCACTTTGAAAACCCAAATTTTCCCAAATCGACAAACAATTGTGTTCTGAGTAGAACCATCGGAATCCATGCTCAGAGAGCACGATAACCGAGGTACCACGAAGTGGAGCGACAAGGAATAGGATATCAAAGTCCTACAGGATTTATGCAACTACCGGGCAGGTCCGTCGGTTCGACACGCAAACCGAGGCCAATCAATTTATCGTGCACACTAACAATGCAATTTTTGCAAACAAAATATTTTAAATTTAGGAGCAATATGGTCAAGGAGTGACTTGCCTCAGACTTCGTCTTCAGGCTTCACGAAAATCCGACGTCCGACGAATTTCCAACGTGTCGACTACACGCGAACGCGAGAAACACACACAAAACCCTAGAAATAATATACTATTATTAATAATAATAGTGCCATAAGGTAGATCTTATTTTTAGAAAAGTTTAGAGACTTGAACGGGCTCAATCGGGGTTACGGTTGAAAAGATATGAATTTTGGAAGCTTGGGGATTTTTTGGAATTAAAAAGAAATTATTTGAATTTCTGGAAAAGAAATTATTTTGGAAATAGGGGCTGACAGGTGGGGCCTTGGATCAGTGGCTATGAGAGAGAGGGAAACTGAGGGTGGCCCACTTGTCATTGGCACATAGAGAGGAAGGTGGATGACATGATGGCCCCACATGTCAGGACACAGAGAGAGAGAGAGGAGGGGTGCCAGATGGGTAACAGGAGACCGGGCAGAGAGATCGACGGCGGTCGCGGCCGGGGGTTCGCCGGCGAACGGCGGCGAGGAAGGAGAGGCGGCCAAACAGATACGGGATGAGGGGAGCACGGTGAGGATGATGGTAGGCTCGGATTGATGGATGAAGGCTCGAGGGCGGCGGGCGACGGCGACCAGAGGGAGGCGGCGCGGCTATCGTCGCCGGCGACCAGGGAGCGGCGAAGGGCTTGGGGATGGGTGTGGTTTGGATGCGGCCCGGGGAGAGGAGGAAGAGAGGGCTAGGGGCAGAAGCTCACCGGGGAGACTCAAATGGCGGCGGCAGCTTGGTCGATTGGGCTCGGGAATGGTCGGATTTGGGAGGAGCCGAAGGATTAATGACAGCGGAGAGAGAGAAATCGGTAGAGGGAGCAGCTCTGAGGGGGAGGCGACGGCGAGGTCCTTGGGCCTATTTATAGGCGGCGAGTGGCGCTAGGAGACAAGGAAGGGAAGCGGTGGAAGAGGATAAGCTCGAGCTCGACCGGCCATCAATGGCGTAGGCTTCTGTAGCCGACGTCACGTAATGGCGCAACTGTGGCTGGCGTCAACACACCTCGTGCTGCCGCGAGAGAGAGGGGAGGGACAGAGGGGGTATGGCGACGGGATAGCGACAAGACGAATCGAGGCTTTTGACCGGGAAGATCGAGCAGGAGGGGCGGCGCGATTTGCGCCGGCGGCGAGGGGCGTGTCCTGCGGGGTTGACGAAGGGGGTCGGGCCGGGACAGAGAGGTATGGGCAGGACGGTGTTGGGAGGAGAGAAGAAGGATCGAGAGAAAGAGAGAGAAAGCAGAGAGAGATCGACGTCGGGAAGACGACGACGACCGGCTGTCCGCGGGGCGCGCGGGCGCGTTCGGCCTCCGTGCCGCTGGCGTGCGGGCCCGGGGTGATGGGCGTGCGCAAGGAGGCGGCCGGCTCGGGGATGGGCGAGAAGGTTCGGGAGATGAGAGAGAAAAGGGAGAGGCGCGAGGTAGGGGACGGGTCCGACGTGCGGGGTCCACATGTCGGCGTTTGGGCACGGAGTGGGGCACGGACTGGAGGGGCACGGGTTGGAGGGGCACGGGCACGGGCTGGAGAGGCACGGGCTGGAGGGCACGGGCACGGGCTGGAGAGGCACGGGCTGGAGGGCACGGGCACGGGCTGGAGAGGCACGGGCACGGGCTGTCGCGGGCGCGGGCGGCCTCGTGCTCGGCTGTGGTCGACGGGGTCCGGAAAGAGGCACCTGCGCGGCGTGCGCGCGGGGTGCGAGGCCGGGGAGTGGCACGTGGCAGGGCGCGGGCGAGCGCGAGAGGGCGCGGCTGGCGGCCTGGCTGGTGGGTCCCGGCTTCGGCTGGTTGCGACAGAGGCCGAGCTGGTTCAGGCCAGGGAGAGAGAGACGGCCCAAAGACACAGTGGACTTTGATATTTTCCAGAGGATTGTTTTTAGAGGATATTTGGAGGATCTCAAAAAGGGATTTTAAAAGGAATATTGGAGGACTTCTAATGGGATTAAATCCGAAATTTCTGGAGAGCACTTTTTGAGGTTTTTGTCTGGGTTTGGATATATTTGGAAAAAGAAAGAAGGAGATTCCAAAGGGGACTGGATTTGGATGTAATACTGGAACTTGATTCTCAGGGATACTTTGGGAATTTTGTAATGGAATAGAATTGGAGTACCTTGAGGGAATATTGGAACTTGAATTTAATTCTTGGGATTTGAGGACTTTTGGAAATATATAAATTTGGCAAGTTGCGGGAAGGGAGTTCTCGATGAAAATCTAAATTTTTGAGAGGAACAAAATGAAGAGATTTCACTGAAAGGTTGCAAGGATGATTTTCGAAGAGTTTTATCGGAGGGCTTCGAATTGCAAAATTCGAACCCGGGTATTTTTTTGGGAGGAGTGAGTAAAGGCTTCTGAAGGAATTCGAAGGGGGTTTAGATTTTGAATTTTTCCGAGGGGGTTTTGAGAGAGACCATCGAACTGCAAAATTCGAGTCTCGGAATCGGAAAGAGTTTGGGATCGAGGATTTAGAGTTTCAAAGGGAGCTTGGATCTGAGATTTACGGCACTTAGTCCTTAAGCACACACAAAGAATCCAAGTTTTTGAAATTAGGGTTTTTACGAAAATAGTTTTTTAACGGCCTGGAAACCAGGGCGTTACAGCAGAAGAGCGAGTTAAGATTATCCAAGAACGCCTAAAAGTCGCCCAATCCCGACAGAAGAATTACGCCGGTAATCGAAGACGAGAGCTTGAGTTTCAAACAGGTGACCATGTTTATCTCCGAGTATCGCCCTACGCGGAATCAAGAGGTTCGGAATGGGTGGAAAGTTAGCGCCTCGCTACATCGGTCCGTATCCTATCATTGCCAGATGCAGAACGGTGGCGTATCAGCTAGAGTTACCTGCAGAACTCTCCGATATCCACAACGTGTTTCATGTGTCCCAGTTGAAGAAGTGCCTTCGCATCCCTGAAGAGCAAGTCCCATTGGAAGTGGTCGACATACAACGCAACCTCACGTACAAAGAGCGCCCAATTCGGATTCTAGAAAGGAAAGACAGATGTACAAGATGAAGGACGGTCAGTTTCTACAAAGTGCAATGGAGTAACCATTCTGAAGATGAAGCTACATGGGAACGGGAAGATTGCCTACAAGCCGAGTACCCAGAGCTCTTCGCCGAGTAGTGGAATCTCGGGACGAGATTCTGTTAAGGAGGGGAGGTTTGTAACGACCCGTTCTTCATCTCCTTGTTGGAATACGCTTCCTGAGTTCTAACTCCTCTTCTATTCCGTTCAGCTGTGCCCTAGTTTTCTCTCCCTAGCCAGCCGACTGCCTTTTTCCCTCGGGCCGAGTAGATTCCTACTCAGTTTCAGAGCCTGCCCTCTACCCTTGCCCACTCGGTCGTCTTTACAGCCGAGTAACTCTTGAGCTTGCCAACTGCCTTGTCAACCAGTTCTGTTTTGCCGCCCCGACTTGCCCCGATCCGGACGTGCTGTCTCCTTGCCTCACCAAGTTGCACCACGGTCCCGTTTTCCCACGCTCCTCCCATTGGACGCCGACTGCTGAAGTGGTGACATAATCCAGCCTTCACCTGCCCACAGCCCCAATCGGACCAGTGGACAATAGCCGTGGCACCTCCAGAACCCGCTTGGACCAACGGATAGTCAGAGGTCCTGTCAGCAAAGTCTCACCAACCCGTTCTTGCCACGACCTGAGTGTCCCATCGCCGCTACAGGATGTACCAACTCCCCCGGCCGCACCTAATCTCTAAGTCAAACTCTGCCTTGACGTCGCATTGCCCAGCCAACTCGTTGTGACCTTGTTAGCTTATCGTGACCCTTTTTTCTCTCCATCATTCTGCACCGCAGTGTCCCAGCCTCACGCCGGCTATATAGAGCCATCCATGCCTCTTCTTTCTTCTGTTTTGCAACCCAGCCGTCACTACCAAACCGCCATCACCAGCTTCATAGCTAAGCCATCAACTTCTCCCCAACCCCTTAGTCATTTCTGCTCCCCGAGCTCCCTCGCCACCGCTCATCGCCAAGCCTACCACTCGGAGATCCTGAACCGGTGAGCTTTGTGTAGCGCCTCCCGCCCTGGCACCACCTGCAGCGATACCAGAGGGAAAGCGCCGTGGAAGATTGGCGTGAACCAAACTCCCACGGAACCGCGATGCCGGTACCAGTCCCAGGAAACCAAGCTGGTACCCGCGGTCAACTGAGATGTACCATAGCAATTAACTAAATATACAAATATATATATACTATACCTTTATAAGTTGCGACTTCGGGCAAGCCCTGAGCAGCAACCGGCAAACAGAACCACAGCAGCGGAACAACAGCGCAGCAAGAACCCAATCCACAAGCAACGGCTTGGGACTAGGAAAGAAACCCTAATCTTCACTTCAGCTTCACTCTTCCTGAAGGGGAAAAAGAATGGATTGAGTACATACGTACTCAGCAAGTCACAAAAAGTGTGGAATATGCAGGCTATCAAAGATAGGCTGGGGTTTATTTTGCAAACATTTTCATTTCAAATCATTTCCGAAAACCTAAGTGTGAGTTGTTTCAGTGTGTCTGGAAGGAGGCTCTCGCCTCAATCTTGTCCGCGAATTGCTTTTCAACAACTCAAGCGGACGAAGCAAATTTTAATTGATCTCAAGTATTCTTATACCGCCTGTCAAATCACGACAGCGGCTCAGTGGATCTGCCCACAAGCAGCTTCCACTGTTTACTCATCTATTAATTTATTTTCAATTTCGTCCACTCTAGGACGTAACCTCATCTTTCACTTCAATCCCATCTAGGACATCATCTTATCTCATCTCATCTTAGTGGCTCCTCGAGCCATTCACAACCTCATCTCATATTCTGCCCCCACACAGGAAGCCCTAACTATGATGCCAATCGACATCCCGGGTCACACAGGCCCGTTTCAGACCACTCAGGTCATCCATCAGCCACTGAGGCCGATTCTGGTAACGAATCCCAAACCGCAAATTACTTTTGAAAAAAACCTTGCAAACAAATCTACGCTAGAGGAATCACCTCACATTGCCCGTAACCGTGGGCACGGCTGTTCGAACAGTTCATTGATCTTTGCAAAGATTGTACGCTTTACCCACACGACGCGAGCTTACTCCCACACTGATCAGGTGGGGAGGTTCGCGACAAAGCCTTTCCAAAGCCTTCCCAGGATAGCACGCTGCCCTATAAATGGGTGCTCACACTCAACCAAGTACCAGGAACTCACTTTCCTGTACTCAGGGACGGGGGTATATCACCCTCTTGGCACCCAGCCAGTCCCACATTTATTAGCAACCGAAAACCATCCTGGGAACACTAATTACTTAGCCAGGGGTGTCCCATACCACCCGTGTGGTCGCACTGTGACATGCTCAGTGCAATTCCTCAAGGAATCGGTCCTTATATGCGAATACGAAGTGCCACCACACAGGCGATCACTTTGCACCGCGAAAACTTTCGCAAATAGATTTTGTTTCGCAAATCTCGCCGACATCGCATGTCGGGTTTTTAAACCACTTTGGAAACCCAAATTTTCCCAAATCGACAAACAATTGTGTTGTGAGTAGAACCATCGGAATCCATGCTCAGAGAGCACGATAACCGAGGTACCACGAGGTGGAGCGACAAGGAATGGGGTACCAAAGACCTACAGGTTTTATGCAACTACCGGGTAGGTCCGTCGGTTCGACACGTAAACCGAGGCCAATCAATTTAACGTGCACACTAATCATGCAATTTTGCAAACAATACATTTTTAAATTTAGGAGCAATATGGTCAAGGAGTGACTTGCCTCAGACTTCGTCTTCAACTTCGCGAGAATCCGACATTCGACGATTTCCGACGCGTCGACTACGCGCGAACGAGAGAAACACACACAAAACCCTAGAAATAATATACTATTATTAATAACTAATAGTACCATGAGGTAGATCTCATTTTTAGAAAATTTTAGAGACTTGAACGGAGTCAATTGGAGCTACGGTTAAGAAGATATGAATTTTGGAAGTTTGGGGGTTTTTCTGGAACTAAAAGGGAATTATTTGAATTATTGGGAAAGGAATTTATTCTGGAAATTGGGCTGACAGGTGGGGCCCTGGATCAGTGGCTATGAGAGCAGAGAAACTGAGGGTGGCCCACTTGTCATTGGCACAGAAGAGGAAGGTGGATGACATGATGGCCCCACATGTCATTGACCTAGAGAAGTAGATGGAAGGCCCACATGTCAGAGAGAAAAGGAGGTGGAGGAGTGCCGGACGGCTACAGGGGTCGCCGGGAAGATTCGACGGCTAGCGGCGGCCGGGGAGGATTTCGGCGAGCGGCGGAGCGCCAGGAAAAGGGACAGGGCGGCGGGGAGCGGAAAGGATGAGGAAAAGAGGTGGCCGCTCGGGATTGGATTAACGGCGGTTCGACGACGGCCGGCGACACGAGACAGGAGCGGCGGAGAGAGAGAATGGGATGGGCGTGCGGCGGATGCCGGCGGTGGCGGAGTGAGGTCGGGAGCTTGGGGATGGACACGGTTGGGGCGGTGCTCTGCGGAGAGAACGGAGGGAGAAAGATGGTCTCTACTTTGTGCGACGGTGAAACTCCGAAGCTTCGGCAATGGCGGGCGGGACGGCAAAGGGAGGCGGCGGCTATCGTCGCGGCGACCAGGGAGCGGCGAAGGGCTTGGGAATGGGTGTGGTTTGGATGCGGCCCGGGGAGAGGAGGAAGAGAGGGCTAGGGGCAGAAGCTCACCGGGGAGACTCCAACGGCGGCGGCAGCTTGGCGATTGGGTTCGGGAGCGATGGAATTGGGGGTACAGAGAGGCTCTAATGGCGGCGGAGAGAGAAATAGAGGGAGCTCGGCTCGGGTTGGGGCTTGTTGCTTGGTGTCCGAACGAATGGGAGGGCGGCTCTATTTATAGAAGAGCTCCGGCGCTAGTGGATAGAGGGCGGATGCCGGGAGGAGATAAGCTCGAGCTCGAGTGGCAAGGCATCAATGGCAGCGCGGCTACTGTGGCTCGCGTCATCGGGCTACCTCGTGCTGCGCGAGACATGAAGAAGGAGAGAAGGCAGAGGGGTATGCGACGGGACGCGCGGCTGACTTCGGTGTGCCGCGAGACACGGAGACATGGGCGCGGTCCGTGTCGGGATAAGCTGGGAAGAAGGATCGAGAGAAAGAGAGAGAGAGAGCAGAGAGAGATAGACGATGGAAAGACGACACCGCTTGCCGTGGGGGCGCGCGGGCGCGTTCGGCCTCCGTGCTGCTGGCGTGCGGGCCCGGGGTGACGAGCGGGCGCAAGGAGGCGGCCGGCTCGGGGATGGGGCGAGAGGTTCGGGAGATGAGAGAGAAAAGGGAGAGGCGCGAGGTAGGGGATGGGTCCGACGTGCGGGTCCACATGTCGGCGTTTGGGGACTCGGCTGGAGGCACGGGTTGGAGGGGCACGGGCTGGAGGGGCACGGGTTGGAGGGGCACGGCACACGGCTGGAGGGGCACGGACTGGAGGGCCCGGGCTGTCGCGGGCGCGGGCGCGGACTGGCGCCTGGCTGGTGGGGGTCCCGGCTTCAGCTGGCTACGACAGAGGCCGAGGCGATTGGGAAAGGAGGAGGGGAGGCCGGGCCGAGGGAGAGAGGGAGATAGGGAGGCCAAGCGATAGCCAGTGGAGCTTTGACATTTATCCAGAGGATTGTTTTTAGAGGATATTTGGAGGATCCCAAAAAGGGATTTTAAAAGGAATATTGGAGGACTTCTTAATGGGGATTAAATCAAAATTTCTGGAGAGCACTTTTGAGGTTTTTGTTCTAGGTTTTGGATATATTTGGAAAAAGAAAGAAGGAGATTCAAAAGGGACTGGATTTGGATTTAATACTGGAACTTATTTTGATTCTCAGGGATACTTTGGGAATTTGTAATGGAATAGAATTGGAGTACCTTGAGGAATATTAGAACTTGAATTTAATTCTTGGGATTTGAGGACTTTTGGAAAATATATCGAAATTTGACAAGTTGCGGGGAAAAAACAAAAGAGATTCTCGATGAAAATCTGAATTTTTGAGAGGAACAAAATGAAGATTATTTCACTGAAAGCTGCAAAGTTGACTTTTGAAGAGTTTTTATGGCATACCAGGGTTCGAATTGCAAATATTCGAACCCGGTATTTTTGGAGGAGTGAATAAAGGCTTCCGAAGGGATTCGAAGGAGGGATTTTTAGATTTTGAATTTTCAAGCGAGGGGTTTTGAGAGAGACAGGGCATCGAACTGCAAAATTCGAGTCTCGGAATCGGAAAGAGTTTGGGATCGATGATTTAGAGTTTCAAAGGGAGCTTGGATCTGAGATCTACGGCACTTAGTCCTAAGCACACACAAAGAATCCAAGTTTTTTGAATTAGGGTTTTTTACGAAAATAGTTTTTAACAGCCCGAAACCAGGGCGTTACACTTTGTCGCCCATCCCCAAGTTAACCCAGCCGTTTACAATAAGCCTCCATCCAAACAGCCATCCAATCCTCAGCCGACTGCTACCCTCTCTGCAGCCTAAAACTTGCCGCGATGTTCTTTTCCTAGTTGTTTTACCTCTTTCAGCTTGTCAGTAATTATCTTTTGCTTGTTTAGATCCTAAACCAGTGGCGATCCAGGAAGCCATCTCGCTGAGGAAATCTTCCGTTGGACAAGGCAATCCTCTTTGATCATATTGTCTCCTATATGTGCAAAATTATGTTCTTACAAAATATGCATGCTAGTTTACACATTAAATTGATCTCGGTTGCAAGCGCAACCGACGGACCCTCCAGTAGTCGCACTCTTTTGGTAGGGTATTGATGTGTTTCTCTTTGATAGCCCCACAAATGGCATGTTGGATTATATCCCTGGGTATGAATGCCGAGTAGAAGAGCTTAGCCCTGCAGCGATTGTATTGTCGTTGGGAAACACTGGTTTTATCAGCTATTTGAAAACCCGGTACTCTGCGTATCGGAGTGTTTGAGAAGAAGATGAAAGTTTGTGAAAACCTTGATGTACAGAGACAGTGCTGTGTGGCCTGGCTATGTATTATCGATAAGACCGTTTCCTTTGGGATTGCAATCCGAGCATTTTTTACAGTGCGACCAAACGGGTAGTGTGGGCTGCCCCTGGCTGAGTAAAATTGTAGGTTTAGGGAAGTTTTGTGCCGACTGGATGGACTCATCTGAGTTGTGGCTCGTGAGCCTGGTGCTGATGGTGGTTGGAGCCGATCTGAAGCATTGATCCTATGTGGATCTTCAACTGGCATTGGATAACCCTAGACTGGCTTTGGAAATGGCCTTGTCACAAACTTCCGGTACAGGGCCAGTACTTGGTGTCAGTTTTGTATCGTTGGATAAAGCGTACACCCTCTGCAGAGTTTAGCCGAACTGTTCGAACAGCCGTGCCCAAGCTTAAGGCGATGTAAGGTGATTCTCATAGCGTAGATTTGTTTGCCAGTGGTTTGTGAAATGATTTTGATGAGAAGGGAATCGTGACCAGAGTTTGCCTATTTATCAAAACTTTTAGCTCGGATGATATCATCACCGCTTATATATGAATCTATATGCTTCAGTACTCATAAGGCTGAGATTGAAATGAATAAATATATGCAGTATAGCTACCTGCCAATCTCTTTTGTATTACCATGTGTTTTTTTATGTTATGCTATTTTTTATGTCAATAAATTACTAGTCAAGTTGACCAAATTACTTTCTCCTTTGCTTCTCTCTAATTTGGTCTCTTTCTCTTCGGTTTGGGAGCGGCACAAATGGAAAACCAGCCGAGTTCTGCGTGCGGCAGCATGTGTTGTATGGAGCAACGCAGCAACTAAATGGAGCTTGTCAAGAGTATAAATCTTACAAAAGCGATGGCACAAATAACATTAGTTTAGTGGAAAATGTACGGCTGAGCTTATTGATGACAAGGATAAATTTTTTTTATCATTTTTTTACATGGCAAACCAATTAATTCGATCTAAATCTTCCGTTTCAGTCAGAGCTCGGCTGCAAGTTGATGCAGACCTATACTCATGGATCTCACAGCTATTATGTAGATGTAATATGGCGGCAAGTGAGATCTCCACACGACAAGATCGAATTTCCCATGAGGTGCAACTCTCCCGTAAAAGAGCTCTTTATATTTAATTTGGGGGCTTCCTCTTCTCTTCATGAGCAAGCGCTACTCGGCAATGGTCATCAATCTCACAGTAGCAGTGCACACCTTCATCTATCCTAGGAATAAACACAAACTTGCTCTTCAACCAGAATCACGTGAACTTTGCTAAGCAGAGACTGATTCATCATTTCCTTGGCCACGATGCGCTTATTGATACCAAGTCTGAGGCGCTCGTAAAGAGACGCTTGAATCATGTCAGCCAGGTTGCTTAGGTCTATGAATTGTCCCATGAACAACTTTTTGTCAATTTCATGGTCAAAGTAGTAATTAAACATTCCATTGATACGGATGCTACATCAGGGTGATCTTCAGGATTTGAGCTTCGAACACAACACTTGAAGAAATACCAATAAGCTTCTCGCGACAGAAACTTCAGATGAAGAGGTTGAGTTGTTCCAAGCTTTGCGATCTTCTCTGATCGGCTTGTGATTATGATTTTGCTTCCAGCTGAAATGCAGCGTCGTGAAGAAGAGTACATCCTCCTCAATTTGTCGTTGTCAACATCTCAACTAGATCAATAATGACCAACAATCTTTCGCCACTTGAAGCTGATGATGATGACCTGTGTTTGTGCCTAATCGCTCCTCCATCCCTTAGGTTAAGCAATGATTTTTCCTCTCGAAAATCACTGTCAGTAAGAAGATGATGCAACAGAAGTGATTGCGCACCTCTCATCGTAGCAAACATGCTCGACAAGCGTGCTCTTCCCAACTTTGGCTGGACAGTGATCGGCAGGACCCAAGGTCATCAACAATGCCTGCAACAAAAAAGTTGATGACATGTTCCATTTCCATTTGGCGCGCAAACATACATTGTCCATGAACATATATGTGTTGTATGCTGATGATGCATGGAAGGGTAGTTTTTCAGAAGTAGAAAAAACTCAACCATGTCATCCATGGTGACCCCTAGGTTATCAAGCACCTGCTCGAGCTCTCCTCCATTGTCTCCACGCGACTACTACGCAAACACGCTTGCGAGGGTTGAATTTAGACAAGGCTAAGGGGTTAGAACTCACTTTGTCGTCATCATATTTTCATCTCCTCTTCATAGGCTTTCTTGAACCTGAAAATATCAAGAACATAGTATCCCTCTCGGTGCATATCTTGTCTCACATGTTAACCTGATGAAGCATAGAGTGGTTTGTGATGCGCCTTCCTTCGGCCTCTTCAACGAAGGTGGCGAGCCTAAGCAACATCCTTTTAGTCTCTGGATCTTCTCCTCCATGGAACGGCGTCGACTGTGGCTTGGTGGAGCATCTGCCTATCAAAATGAAAGGGATCTATTGGCAAGTCTCCTAGGATAGAGAGAAGATAATATCGCATTTTGGGAGATGAACTTTTCCTCCTCTGCAGATGGTGCAAGCAGTTATCAATGGATCAGCAAGAAGGACGAGAGGGATCATGTATATGTCAAGTGCTCTAGTTTTGTTTGGCTTGCCGTCTTGATGCCACCTTGTTCGATTAGAAGACAACCGAAAATGGCATCACATGGGGGGCAACTTGTTGACGCAGTCGGTTTTGAGCACTTGTTGATCAGGAAAGATAAGGATCTACTGGCAAAGATCACTCAGAATTGCAGACAAGAAATGTCTCCATACTGTAAATCTGAAATTTTGTAGATCATTCAACGGATCAACAGAACTGGGACCTAAGAGAAGCTAAATGGTGCAGCCAACATACACAGTTCCACGAGTACCTAGAATTTATTCTCAACCTAGTTTTATTTATCAGTGTGTGAAACTGTTTGAATTCAGGTTACTGGGTTTTTCTCTAAGTTGCAATAATATAGCCATACAGGACTAACAAACATAGCCGAAACGATGAAAGCAGTAAAGAAAATTCTACAGATTAGATTAGCAGTCAGCACCATAGATTTCTCGCTCTACCCTCCAGTCAAGTTTTACAAACACGTGTATTTTGTTTGACCCATCCCATCCGCATGCTAGACAACGCAGTGACAGAAAAAAAAAGGAGCCGATGAACATGAAGAAACACAGAACTGGCATGTAACTTTTATCTTCTAGTATTGGCCATTCATTTCTTGCTAATAGGGTCATGTTATTCATTGCTCCGCTCATAATGATGCCACCAATGTCCCAACACACAATTCAAGTCTTCTGTTTTTTCCAATGCCAATTAAAGTCTTTCCTCTTTGCGGACTGAGTAAATTTAGAGTCAAGTCCTTGGAAAGACCAGCCAAAACGACATGAACAAAGAGGAAACATTCAGAAAATGTCTCCTAATATTTCCTAAACAGCTGAATAGCTACAATTCTTCAACTAACAAAACCACTTATCTGAAAAAAATTCGTACGTATATCTTTCCATCTAGAATACTCTTGGGGAATCAGTACACTTCTCTGGTGCAGTAAAGTATTCAGAATATGCTCAGATCCTTGATAGGAGTAATTAAGCACCTGGATCGCCTTTAACGAGAGGACGAAAGAGGAGGCATCGCCGCCGGCGCCGCCATCGTCGGAATAACCCGAGCCGCCGCTGTAGCCGACTTCTCTGGATCCGGGCGGCACCCTGTTGCCACGCCGGCCGCGCACGGCTTCCTTCTCCCTCCGTAGCGAACGACACAATCACAGCCAAATCTGGGAACTTGACTCGGCGCCGCCCGCCATGTTCTTCATCCCGCGGAGGAAGAAAGCTCGCCGGCTGGGCCAGTATCCTTGTGAGGAACACTCTGTATCCAGCAACAGCGCTTGAAGCAATTCAATAAATTCCACACCCGCACAATTACAACCAAAATCGAAGCTTTAATTTCGGTAGATATCGTTTTTCCCAGTTATTTAGTACTCCCTCCCTCCAAAAAAAGATTTATCACTCTATGATTCAAATTTCAATAAAGATATCATTAGAGTAGCTAACTGTCCAACTATTACATCTATTCGAATTTTCTCTACATGTTATCCTAAATAGCTCCCAGGCTTTCAATCACACATTATTAAATAACAGAGCACTATGATCTTTTCTTTTCAAATCTAATATTTTATCAAACAACATAGAATAATTTTCTTTTTGACTGAGGTAGTACCGTTTTGGATTTTGTCCCATACTATCGGCCAAACATGCACGTGCAAGAGTTAGTGAGAAGAGATTTTTTTATTATTAAACCATTTTATTATTTATTTTTAAAATTAAGCCCCTCGAAACTTATTTCCAAAAGTAAACCCTTTGGCCACGCCAGCCCAGCCCAGCCTGGTGTGGCAACTGAACTGCCATGCTAGTGCCATGGTTGTGTGGCAGTAGGTGTCATGGCAGGCGCCCGCAAGCGACTGAGCAAGTTTGTGGTCTGACGTGGACTAGCATTGCCATGCTA